>JAZHYW010005617.1:0-11614 GCA_037355805.1 Ixodes ricinus
GTAGTCACTGGCGGCCATAAATGTTTATTAATGTAAGCTCGTTCTGAGCATGCACTCTAAACATTGACCTCGAATATGGCGTCCAATGAATGCCCCCTATAGTGCCGCTGTAGAAGTTTCTTTTTTTATCTCACATTATTTTTCAAAGTTTTTTTTAACTTTTATTATCCTTTATCTCTGTCGAAAGAGAAAAGAAGAGCCTGTGCTTGCGCGTGCCGCTGTGCGTGCTTGGAAGTTCTCGTAAACTTTGGTTGTTAGTCAGCGTATGTCCTGTGTCCGACTTCTATTTTTGTCTCCCGTCCTTTTTGCGCTGTTTTTTTTTTTTTTTTAATATGTTGTTCAACCAACCAGCCCAGAAAGCTATCCTGTTTAGCGGTGGTCATTTTTGAGACCCAATATTCAAAGCATTCAAAATTCACTTTTCACAAAAGAGGAATAAGTTTAAACTCACGTTATTTTAAGAGATCGCGGCAGATTAGTAAGTTTGAGCTTCTGACTGCGTTTGCAGCGCCAAAACACTCACATTAACGACAAACACTTTTGTTACAATGGTGGGTCACAGCATATACCTTTGGTGCGTAATCCAGAGTGCGTTAGAAATTCGATAACACAAAATGGCGAAGGCAAGGTGCCACCTCCTGGTTGCCTTACTTCCACGCGAAGCCACGCGAAGCCACGCGCTCCTCTAATGTATTTCGTTTCGTCGAGCACTCTACTATGGTTTGTGATGCAATTTCCTTTTTTATTCTAAAACTTTTTGCAACTTTCGAAGTGTGTTTTCTTTTTATGACATATCTTCTTTTTTTTTACATTTTAGCCTTCTTCCATACACCTTTATTATAAACATTATATGCTTAACATTTTGGCCTAAAGCTACCAATTCTGAGATATTTCAATTCAACTCATCACTAAACTTTCCCATTACTTTCTTAATTTCTATTGAACATAATTTATGATTTCCTGGATAATCAGAAGTAATCAAAGCGCTCCTTCATTCCTCTCACATCATTGTAAATGTCCTCAGTTTGAATGCCATACTTTAAATCAATGGTTCTCAAATGGGGGTCCGCGGAAATTTTGGGGTCCGCGAAGCCCAGCCTCATCACTGAAGCCCGGCATAAAAGTTTTTTTCCTAGATTGAGAAGAAAGGTTCCAATTTTCGGATGAGTTTTCTCGTGTATATGTCAAAAAGAGAAGTCTACTTCACACAAGCACTTAGTTATATCCATCTATTAAATTACCCTCATAATTAACCTATACTCTCCCTTCCCTTCACCACGAACGGGGTCCTCCATCACCTCTGCCGATCCACAAGGGGTTCGCGAAACATCAACGGCTGAGAACCACTCCTTTAAATTATCAGTATCTTTAGAAAGATTATTTAAGTTTTCATAAATCTTCCTCGTAACATGTAGTGAAAACCAATATCAATAAATATCATAATCAACTTCAAGAATGTATCTATATAACTCTACTATAAGAAGTGTTTATCTCATGAGGATGTTGAGATAATGTCAGAGTTCATGAAATCGAGATGATCACACGGGTGACTATAAAGCTGATCCATATAAGTTATTTCCATCGAAGTATTTTAAGTAGTCTGATGGCTTAATTTTACCACAATCTGGTAAATATTTGTTATTCGCTTTTAAATAATATTAATAATAATCTTTTGTTTTCCTTTTTCATTACAAAACGAAAAAAGGTGGAAAAGAGGGAAAAGAGCTGCTACTGCAGCTTGACGAGGCCCTAGTTCTCATACACACAATCTGTGTTACATCTGTTATTCCTCTTCTAATTCATTTTTCTATCATAAAAAACATATCCATACCTGCAAACATTTCAAGTTAAATTTTTGCTAAATTTTACGTTGCATCTTAAGCTAATCCTGGAGATATAAAGTACCAACATGGATCTAATTCATGTTTCCAGACATTCACCACAAAAGTTTTCAGATACATATGTTGTTTGAGACAGAGATCAGAGTGCTCACCTAGTCTTTTGCAATACTTTTTTATATACCGGTAATTCTCTTTTATATCCTTCATCTTTTATTTATTGTCCAGTCATCTTACTTCTAAATTTATATTTTGTAGGAAATTGAGTTTTTCTGCAGATATGTCAAAGGAATGTATGTAATCATATGGGAATATAACTTTTTTGTAGCAGTTTTTGTAAGCTTATTGGTCTCTCTTAACTATTTGAGACAGGTTTCAAACATTTTTTTTTTTTAGCTTTTGTTCATAACTTTAAAGATGCAAAACCTTATTTGAAACTTTTTGTTTTTCAATTTTTATTATTTTAGAGAAGGATATGTATTTTTCTTCAATGTTTTAAAGAAGCTTAAAACCTGGATTGTCAAATCCTAAGTATTTTTACACATAGGTGTCAATCATATTTAAATAAAATATGAAGATAAAGGAATAAATTTTGAAGCATTATAATTCACTTTAAATCGGTTGCATGCTGGACCTCTATATTTTCCAGTTCAATGATCATGATCATACACTTTTTATCGTTGAATGGTTTTTATGCATATATAACATCTATCAACATTATTATGGCCTTGTCTTACATCAATCATTTCCCTTTTTACCTTCAATATGCTATCAACTTCTTTAGACAAAATAATAGACCGATCTCGCCAAACGTTAGGCGCATGCGTGACGAAGCCATAAGCTTTAGTTCGCGGGAGGCAAACCGCCGGACATGAGAGGGCTCGTGCTGTCTTGTGCTCCACACGCGCAGAGCTCCGGTGGGGTTGTCGCACGCGCAGAAAGACTAAAGTTCGCTCGATGCGTTGCGGCAGCGGTGGCGTAGTTAAACTGTCTGGTGATATCGGGTCTATTGTAATCCTTTCAATAATAAAAAAATTGCTGCTTTCTTTATCACAATAAGGGCTCCGATAGTCCTGACCACAGCGCCGCTTTTCTTGTCATGAAGCGGCGGCGTGTGGAACTACCCCAAAGCGCAGAACGCTCGGTGCACCTACCCCTATAGTATGGTGAGTTGCTTCACCGTTCACCTACTCCTATAGGTGAACGGTGAGTTGCTTCCATTGGAGGCTGTTCGTATGTTCACAAATATTACTGGACAAGTTGGACCTGCTCGTAACGGAAGTGAAGTGCTTGAGGACGATAATAAAAGCCTTCGGTCCGGAACTGTCTCAAATCCGCAAATGCCTGCCGAGTATAAAGCCGACACCGACTGTGCCACCCACGAATTATGCTGCTGTCGCTTCGTCACACTCGAGTGCTTTTTCCATCTGTGATGTCTGCGTCTGGGACCCTCGGTCATCCGTCGTCGTCGGCTCCGAGTGCCTCGAACTTCAACGGACGGCATGGGGTGCTGAACCAGCAAGCCAGTGTGCCGTCGGAAGGTACTTCGACCAAAGCAGACTGGGAGGGCCAACTCTATCAGCGTGAAAACGCCAAAACAGTCACTACCGAGGACGGTTTTACGACGGTGATGTCTCGTCGCCGTGCTAGGCCCTCTAGAGGAAGATCCAAGATCTGTCAAGGTAAAATTTGTACCACGCAAGCCGACGTCTAAAGCACTGTTCGTGTCTAGATTAGAACCGGACACTTCCGCAGCAGATGTGCTAGACATTATCAAACCTGTTCTGAGAACACAAGTGGCATCCTGTTCGAAACTTCAGACAAGGTTCACCTCTTATGCTTATTTCCATATATCTGCAGATGACGAGGCTTTCGAGCTGCTCAATTCTCCGGATGTCTGGCCGGAAGGTTCCCTGTTTCACCAGTTCTTCGGTAAACTAGATGTCTCGCGCGTCTCCGAATCAGTCGCTAGATCGCAATGGCAGGAATGGATAATACAATTAAGTTACACTACCGAAATGTTCGCGGTTTAAGAACGAAGGCAAACGAATTTTTGTCTAACCTTGCGGTTTCCTCTTTGACATTATCTGTCTTACTGAGACTTGGTTATGTCACGAAATTCTTGATTCACAATATTTTTTGTCACATTACACTGTATTACGCCACTGGTCAAAGGTTCGGCGGAGGGGTGCTAATTGCAGTCTCGAGCAAATTAAAGGCGATCCGCATAAGTGACCTTGAGACTTGCGATGAGTGCGTATGGCTTGAGATCTTACTACGAATCGTTCGAATTATCTTATAGGAAACTATTATTTCCCACCTAAATCGCAGTGCACACCATTTATTTCACACTTGACGCTTTGGCAAGGGAATTGATTTTAGCAAATTCAAAGCGCAAATATATGGCGACTTTAATTTTCCGGGCGTAGACTGGACTATTGGCAGTTTCGGTCGTTGTGATTACCTTACAGTAAGCAAGGCTTCTTTGTTTTTGCCGATTGTCGATTTTTATGGCCTTTCTCAGCACAATGATCTCACGAATGCTGCAGGAAATACACTTGACCTGCTTTTATCGAGCTTCCCTATCGGCACGCTGACGGCTTCGCTACACCCTTTAGTGAAGGCATATGCCCATCACCCGCCCTTCGAGGCCGAATTTTATTGGCCTTGCTTATCTCGAGAACTTGCAAAATTCATTCATTTCTATCAAAACGGAGATTAATTGAGCCCGTTCAAATATCTCGAATCATACGATTTGTCTCAGCTATATGCTTCAAATGATGCTAATTTTACGGCCAGAAAATTGACGTCGGTTATGAAAGAAGCTATTGACCAATATGTACCTAAGAAGCTTGCTAAACCTACTAAGTTTCCGAGCTGGTTTTTCAGGGAACTGAAGATTGTTTTGCTGGAAAAAGTCTTGTTTCCATGGCCTATTCAAGAGAACGTGCCAGCAAGTGTAGTACAATAAATTTAGCAACTTCCAATCATTAGCTAATGGTGAGATTCCACTCGCAGATCTCGAGCGCTCCAAAAGCGCTCCATTTGAGCGCGCATATTCCGCTCGCAGATCTGGCTCGAGCTGGTCATCTTCCCCTCGCAGATCTCTAGCAGCGCCTGCTCCACGGAGCGCCCCAAGCCCCGCCGAGACGCGCTCTGCGGGATTTCACAGATCTCTCCGGAAATACGGGAAGTACAGATCGGCGCTCACGTCATTTCCTAGGCAGTGCGCATGCGCGGCGCGCGGCGGGGTTGGCGGGTCGGCGGGGCCACGGTCGGGTCGTCGGAGTTGGATCTGTTCGGGGTGCGTCGGCTGTTCGCAGTGATTGTGACGGCTCGAACGCCTCTACCTCGCGTAGATCGCGGATACAAAGCTGGGACTGTGGAGCGAGGTAAATCGTAAGCGCTGACATCTGTGATCGTGAGAGGAAGAACGAGAAAAAGAACGACAGAAAAGCCGTGAGGCAGACGCAAGGTTAGGCCTGTCTCATTCTGCAGCCAATGATTGTTTACCTTTCTACCACTGCATTCCAAGACGACTTTTTTCCCGTGCAATAAAGCACGGCGAGATTAGTCAACGACCGTGCAAGTGATGGTTTGTTACCTCTGTGTTTATTAAAGTCGTTGCCTGAAATCTGGAACTCCACCGCTGGCGGCAATCGCTGTCCGTGCCCCGCCGCTTCGAGGCGGCCGAAAGGTATGTGGCGGTGCCGAACTGCGGGCGTCTTCGTTATTTGCGACATGGGCGCCGTGGTGTACGTATAATTTCGCCCGGCCTGTGTCGCGTGTTATTTCTGCGTCGGAAGGTCCAGTCGGCTGAGGCGTTGGTGGGCTTGTCAGGTTCGAGCAGCGGCCATTTTGAACGGCGAAGGGAAGCCGGTGGGGAGGGGTGTGGGGGAGGCCGCTCCAAGAATGCGAGTTTATCTTCCGGTCGTCGATTGGGAGCGGGTCCCACGGAGTGGAATTTGGCCTCCCTCGTGGATTTTGGAAAGCGCTCCGGATCTACGAGTGGAATTCCACCATAAGATTCTGCATGCACGTGATAAATATGCCTACGAAAGACGTGTTGAAGACAGTTTATATTCCGACCCCAAATGTTCCTGGAAATCTGTAAATGGCAAAACGCGGTCGTTTTCCCAACATTCATCGCTTCGTTCTACTCGTAACGGCGCGGTTTGTTATGTTTCTTCGCCTAAAGACATCGCCGAGGAGTTTGCCTCATTTTTTAGCAGCTGCTACTTACCGCCCACTCGTTCCGTGAAATCAGACCAACTGAATGATCCCACTGATGGTGACTCTCTCTCTCCCAGTTTCGTGTTACTACACGTCACGTCGTCGCGGCGATGAAAAAGCTAAAGCCTAAACTGTCGGGTGGTGCTGACGAAATCCTACTTTTTATTATTAAAGGCTGCTGTGGGCTGATAGCCCCCGCACTAGCTCATATCTTTAACGTGTCATTGCATTCCAGTATATTTCCCGCGATATGGACGGAAGCGATAGTTGTGCCCATTCATAAAGAGGGCAATTCCTGTATTGTCTCAGATTACCGCCCTGTGTCACTTTTATGAGGTTTTGCTAAAATATTTGAAACAATCGTGCAACAATGTCTTTTCTCCCATTTATCAAAGTACCTTGATACTTTGATACGATGACGAAGACACAGGACGTGTGTGGACGCTGCTCCAAGACCATCAGTGGGCGGCAGCAATATATTGCGTGTTCTGGGACCTGCAACCGCCGGTTCCACTGCAGATGTGTGAATATTGCCGCTGCGGAGTATGAACTTTTCGTTCAGAACGGAGTCAGCACCTACAAGTGCCAAGAGTGCACCAAACTGCCTGGCCTCGATTCGGCTAAGCTTGGCTCCGACGATGTGCCCTGTTGTGTGGATCCCAGTGGTGATGCAGGCGAAGAATAACCTGACAAGGAGGGACTTGGAGACAACGCAGACCTCCGAACGATCATCCTTCAGTGTTGCAGGAAGGTTGATGCTCTCTCATCTGAAGTACAGGCCCTGCGAGCAGACAATGAACAGCTGCACCTTCAACTGGCCCGTAATGCGGAACTCCTTCGTAAGTCCTTAGGCACTGGTCCTCCTCGCTCCCCTTTGTCAAATCAAGAGGCTGCACATGCAAGTCAGTATGTCAGTGACTCCGAGTACTACAGCCAATGTGACGGAGCCATCTTGTTCCACTTCTTCAAATTTCGAAGCTAGACCTACCAGTTACGCGTCCTTGCTTCGGACCACTACGACTGGTGGCGACATGCAAGCAAGGAGACAAGTACGCCCTCGGCCAGTTTGGAACCGTGCACCTAACCTGGAGCGTGGGTCCCCTTGGTAGCCTCGACCACCGATATCCGCGGCAGTCGATCGACTACTGACGAAGACGGATACACCCTTGTACAAAAGAAAAGGAGGGTGAAGCCCGCCACGGGCACGAACTCTACAAGTAAGCTGACGGCTGTACCTCGACCTCCGAGGAGTAGGGCGCTCTTTGTGTCTCGGCTTGACCCTACAACCACTGTTGACGACATCGCAGCAATACTCAGCAACGTCGTCAAAACGATGTGTCTGTACCCAACTTCCGTCTAGACATATGAGCTATGCATCGTTCCATATCGCTGTAGAGTGGGACGATTTTGACAAGGCGAATGACGCGAGTGTGTGGCCCATTGGCTGTCTCTTTAGGCAGTTTTTTGGGTTTGCTGAGGAGAAACGAAGAAGATGCATGATGAGTGTACCATTTATTATCAGAATGTACGTGGTTTGAGGACTAAGGACGCCGAGTTTTTTTCGAGGCTATGTCAGGCACGTATTCAATCATATGCTTAACAGAAACTTGGCTTGTAGATGGAATTTCTAGTTCTAATTATTTTCCACCCAAGTATGAAGTATATAGACGTGATCGTGACTATGTGGAAACGGGAAAGAGCTTGGGGGAGGTGTATTGATTGCTGCAGATAGGAGCTTGAAAGTTCATCGGAGGAGCGATCTCGAGAGTTATCCTGAGAGCGTGTGGATTGAAGTAATTACTACCGATGGTAGAAATATTCTCATTGGCAATTACTATTTTCCGTTGATGTTTTATCACATTATTTTCTGTGAGCATATCAACTTCCTGGAAGAAAGAATTGACTTCTCCAAATTTCGAGTGCACATGTATGGCGATTCCAACCTTCCTGGTTACGATTGGGAGTCAGGCAGCTTCTTAGTTAGTCATACAAACACAAGGTTGAAGCTACTTTGTCTGTTAGACTTCGTTCATTTCAATGGTTTTGAACAACGTAATACTGTACGCAACTGCTGTGGAAACATACTTGACCTTGCCCTGGTAACCTTGGTTGTTGATATCAGTCTTGCTAAAGCTCCGCTATCTCGGGTAGATAACTATCATCAACCTTTTATTGTATCATTTTTCTTCCCACTTGCCAAGCGCATTTTCCATTCACAATCATGGTTTTCCTACTCGAACGGTGATTACTATTCCCTGTATCAGTATCTTCGGGACTATGACTGGAGCAGTGTTCTCGCTGATCAGTGTGTTGAATCATCAACTTCCACACTTTCGACTATTGTCCAGGAAAGTAGGCAACTCTTCATACCAAAGAAGGTGTCTCATAAAAGTGACTATCCTATATGGTTCTCGAAGGAACTAAGACACTGCTTAAGGCGCAAGCTACACTATCATCGCCTGTACAAAAAAACTGGCAATGCCGTTTGGTACACGAGATTTAGTCAATGTCGTGCAGAGGCGAAACAATTGTTTAAGCGAGATAAACAACAACATGCTGACATCGCCGAGAACTCATTGAGCACACAGCCACAGTGTATGTGGAAGTTTGTCAAAGAGAGCATCAAAGGGAATGTTACCACGATCACATTGCGAGATAATGAGGATTGCGTCTCTGACCCTGTTGATGTAGCTAATATTTTTGCGCGCCATTTTAGTGCTTCTTTCAGTACAAATAATGGCCTAATGCCTAGCTCGAATATAAACTGCCTAGATTTTTTGACGGTTGCTCCAATTAATGAATCTCAAGTCTTGGAGGCAATTAAAAAATTGAAACCAAAGTTATCTACGGGAGTAGATGGAATTCCCAGCTTCATAGTAAAAGGTTGTGCTCCACTGCTTTGTCCAGTTTTGGTTCATATATTTAACTTATCACTTGCATCTGAAACATTTCCTACCGCTTGGAAGCGCTTTGTTGTTGTTCCATTACATAAATCGGGTGATCGATCCATGGTTAACAACTATAGGCCAGTCTCCCTGCCTTGCAGTTTGTCAAAAGTTTATGAAATTGTTTTGCACACCCGCCTTTATGCATATTTTTGTCGGAAGATTATTCCTGAGCAACATGGTTTCATGAAAGGCCGCTCCACAGAAACAAACCTGTGTTCCTTCATACATCAGATTGTACCATCTGTCCATAGCGGAGGACAAGCGGATGTGGTCTACTTTGATATGAGCAAAGCTTTTGACAAAGTTAATCACCGACTACTGTTGAGTAAACTCTGTAGTTACGGCCTGTCCCTTAAGTACTGTCGTCTCCTCGATAGTTACCTATCTCATCGGCTGAACTTTGTGCGAGTATCTGGCCGATTATCTGCTCCTTTTTATCTACTTCTGGGGTTCCTCAAGGTAGTAACCTCGGTCCTTTGCTGTTTTTAATTTTTGTAAATGATCTAGCTTCTTGTATTAAACACACGCGGTTTTTGTTATTTGCTGATGATATTAAGTTGTTTACAGCGGTTAAAACGGTTGACGATTGTGAATGTCTTCAGCGTGATATAGATTCTATTTCGGCGTGGTGTTTTTCAAATGACCTACTCTTAAATGAGTCAAAGACGAAAGTTATGTCCTTTTCTAGGAAGCGTAAAATTCTGAGTTTTCCTATGTATTAGATTCCACCAATATTACTCGCGTTGAGGTCATCCGTGATCTAGGCGTTTTTATGGATCCTGCAATTAATTTCAATCATCACGTGACTACAATTACAAATGCTTCCTTTAGAGTGCTGGGAGCCATTACACGAGTGACACGCGGGTTTCCTAAACCACTTTGTATTTTACGTTTGTTTTCTTTACTGGTGCGTAGTCGTGTTGAATATGCCTCAGTTGTCTGGAACTGTATTGGAGTGACAAATTCAGGTGTAATTGAGAGTGTTCAACGTAGATTCGTTCGTGTTTTGTTTGATCGTTATTTTCAACCGAATTATTTCTATAGTTATGAGAGGATTTGTGAACTCGTGAAGTTAGACTCGTTACACAACAGGAGAACAATTCGTGAACTGACATATTTGTATAAGATTGTAAATGGTATAATTGATTCCCCAGAGCTACTCAGTCACATCTACTTGCACGTTCCTCGTAAGTCTTGTAGACTTCATACTTTGTTTTACCCTACCGACTTTTACCATGCTGCACCACATGACACGCCTGCAACTGACTTATAACCATTTAGAACAGATTTGTGGGAATGCTAGTCTTGATATTTTTGATGAAAAGCGTAAATTTCGAAAGTGTGTTGAGGCTATTGTTTTTTCCTAACGTTTTGCTTTTATCCTGTTTAACATTTTTCTACTTATTGACTCATTGATAAGTGCACCACTATGGAGGCGTTAAGCTGTTGGTGGGTTACTGAAAAATAAGAATAAATAAATAAATAAATCTTACGCATCAACATGCATGGCTTCATAAGAGGACGTTCCGTTGAAACTAACCTTTGTACATTTCTTCATTACGCTGCCCCGGTCGTTTCGAAAAGCGGTCCGATTGACTCGATTTATTTCGATCTTTAAGGCTTTTGATAGGGTTGATCATTTTTTGCTTGTAGAAAATTGGAAAAATGTGGTATTCTACCTAAGCTTTGTGATTGGGTTCCTAATTATTTTGTCATCGAGAAAAACTTTGTTCGTACTGATAATGTTTTACCAAGTGTGTTCTCTCCAACTTCAGGAGTACCCCAGGGGTCAGTAGTGAAGCCATTGCTATTCCTAGTATTCATTAATGATATTTCAAAGTGTATTCCATCTGCCAGGATGCTTTTATTTGCTGATGATATAAAGTTATTTTCACATATTCATTCGGAAAAAGACTGTGAAGCGCTACAATCTGATGTGTTGAGCATTTCTAAGTGGTGCCTGTTAAACCGCTGCCTTTGAACGCCAACAAAACTAAGGTAATTCCGTCTAACCAGACGCAATAATCCCGTACACTTTAAATACAAGTTGGGGAACTGTACTATTGCTCGATCTGATGTGGTCAGGGACTTTAGAGTGCTAGTAGACTGTAAACTATTGTTCAAATCTCATGTCACTAACATTTGTGGTATCGGTCTTAAAGTGCTCGGGATGATCTCACGTTTGACTCGACACTTCCAGGCACCTGATACTTTATTACGCTTATTTTGTGCTTTGGTTAGGCTACGACTTGGATTTGCGTCTGTTTGCTGAACTTTCTATCACATAGCGATTGCAGACGCATTGAAATGGTTCAAAGGCGCCTGATACGCATAGTCTATGATAGACATTTTAACAGGAGACTCTATTTCGAGTATAATTTTCTTGTTAAAGTTTTAAACCTCAGAACCCTAATTGAGCCGCAGACATTGCCGATATGTGGTGTTTCTACAGAAACTCATACAAGGTCGTTTCGATGTACATCGTAGGTCAAATGCGAACATATGCGGCTTGGCCGCGCCGGTAAGCTGCCACCTGGAAGTGAGCCTAGGGCGAGGGCGAGGTGGCTCTACCCGATGCGTTCACGCCTTCGCTCG
>JAZHYW010005618.1:0-60129 GCA_037355805.1 Ixodes ricinus
AAGAGCCTTGAAGATGATTGAGCTTGGCTTACTTACGGATGTGGCCTCGTAGCGTAAGCACAGGCGGCTTTCCCACTTGTAGAACACAACTAGGAAGAAACAGGTTTTCACCACCAGCGATTGTGAAACCGCCTTCAAATGTCCTGGCCCTGTTCCTGACCAAATAGGCGCCCCGAGATAACACAGAACAAAATAAACACCTCCAGTCTCGTCTTAGAGGATGACAAACAGGCACACTCAAGCGTTCGGCTTCAGCACCGAAAAACACATGTCCAAAGCGCGAAAACACGAAAAAACAAAAAGTGCGCCTAAAATTTTAACAAATTCACATCAAAATTTTTTATTTATTTTTGCGGCGTTTGACATTATACACGCTGCCACCTCATTGCTCGAAGCAGTAGACTTACCCACCTATAGATAGTCAAAGAATGCCACTGGTGTGCAAATAACAGAGGCAATGGGAGCACTTATGACAAAGTAAAAAAAAAAAAGAGCAAACGCGTTTTCTGGTTTTTAATGCGATAGCGTTTAGAAGCTCGCGTCACAGAAGGTCCGGCGTCGGCGTCGGTGGGACCGGAAAAATCCCGGCATGCACCTGGTGACGTCACATGTGACATCACGTGTGACATCACGAGGAGTTAAATTTTCCGCTAAATTTAGTGAGTCGATAGCGTCATAACGTCACAGGCACGTGTGACGTCACGCCACATGTCATCGCGCGGGAATTTCAAACCTAAAACGCTCACGTGTGGCGACACGTGACGCTACCGACTAGGCCACGACGCTTGCACGCCTTCGGGAACGAGCGGGGATTCATATCAAAGAAAAGGCTTTGCGAACGGGGCCCGATAACGCTATCGCGTTCCACTCTTAGAGGCGGAGCTTAAGCGTCCCCCAAACTTTTGTGATTGGGGCAAGGTTTACACGTGCATCTGTCCCAGAGTCAGAACGCCTGAGCTTGAGACAACGGAGTTGGGGGTTCCCGGGGTGTTCTTGTTCTTTCATGAAGCGCGTAAGATATACCGAGACTGACCTCATTTCGTACCGAAAATATCCCCTACTGAGGGCAGAGTAGCTTTTGGAGATGCTCATCGCTCCACAATTACATTTCAGAATTCCTCAACCTTTCAACGTTCACTACTTCCTAAGTTGCATCGAAATTTCACTAACTACAACTCAGTTATATTAAATTGTTTTTTGTAAATTAAACTTAGCTCAATGGCAGTTACTTCTGGAAGTAACTTGAACCGAGTAAGCGACACACAAGCTCGAAATGATTTAGTTTCAACATTAACAGTGTGCGTTGTCACTGGCTCAACTCTACCTCGAGCAGAGTACTAAAGCAAAACGGAACCGTGCTAACATCTTGCCGGTTTTGCTAACTGAACCGCTGCAGGTCTATAAACGCAGCGCACGTTGACGTCATGATATATTTTAAAGCAATCGAATTATTACTTAGTCACGGTAAATTGTAGTGAAATGCAACTGGATTTCTAACTTAATTACATTTCAGCTCAAGCAAGCGTGGCAGCAACCTAATAGCATTGTAAGGACAATCACGAAGAACACAGATCGACTGAACGGGGGAAGGAAGTGAAAAGCTGCACTGCTGTATGTTGCCGAAGGCAATTATTTTCCCGCGGGCATTTCCCACCCAAACACCTTCGAGCTTGTTGAGGCTAATCAAAATATAAAAAGTACGTTTATAAAAAAAAGATACAAACGAACTCAAACTCACTTGTTGCGGTCCATAATAATTACGGGGCGCGGCCAATGTCGGCTATGCATCCGGTCTCAAAAACCAGTCATCGACACAATCCGTCGCGCCAACGTGAGACCGCGTGCAGCCCGTTTCCTTTCGTAAACAGGAATCGTACAATTGATTCATGCCTACGAGTGTCCGCGGGTTGAAGGACGCGCGACACGCCTACCCTATGCAAAAGCCTTCCGTGATCCCTCCGGGCACCCAAGTAGCCCACGTAATCAGACAGCAATAGAAGCTCGTTACGCTATAGCGCCAATGACACGTCCTTCAATATCACGTGGAAGTGTTCTGTCATGATAGTGTAGTCAAGTCATGCAGTACCCTCGACTGCCACAGGAAAGCACCAAGGACGACCCTCCTTGACCATATACTCTCTTAATCAGGGCCGTCTAGCTGCTATACTGATATCCCCGACGAATCGAAACCGAGTTACCTGAGCTGCGCGATGTTTTCGCCAGTCCAAGATTAAAAAGTGCGACGATATACTGAGCCATCGCAGCATATGCGTTTATCGTTCGCTGTGATGTATAATACCAGTGCACTGAGATGCTTCAGGTGTATCAGTGAACTGATACACCTTAGTGAGTATATTTCTCAAATACAACATCTATTATGTATCTCTATTTGTATATACATCGCAAGTTACAGCAGCATGCGAATATACCTCGCATATCAGTACGTTGATACACCTGATATATCAGCATACCGACATACCTCACAATCTCGCAACCTTGTGTTAGCTTGAAAGACGTGTACAGAAGCAGGAAAAGTGAGCACGATCTGACCGATAACCAATCAATAGGTATTGCGCAATAATCGATAATCCATCAATAGGTATTGTCTCATCTCCCTTGTCCCTCGTGACCTCATCGCCGGTCATCGCTCCTCGTAATGCTTGACCCTCGTGACGCTACGTGACAACTGTGTCGGCGCGCTGACACCAGGTGCCGCGTCCGGCGTGAGTATCTCGCAGAGCCGTGTAAAGAGAGAGTTCGGTCAAAGTGAGGCGCGGGGATGCAGAGCCAGGGCGTGCACTAGACGCAGAAAGAGAGCTTGACACGCTCTCTTGGCCAACCAGAAGCCGAAAAGAATCCCCTAGCGGTGGTAGCGAGAAACGGTTTTAATCATAGGTATATGGTTTTAATAAGCGCGTAAGAGTTAAATGGAGTAACCCTTCATGGTTGAAAATAGGATGCACGTGATGTTTCGATCATTATCATGCAGAAAGATGTAAGAAACGAATCTGCCGCTCAACTCTGTTTTGCTCGGACAGAGTGTGACCGCTCGGACGGCAGATTCCCGGCCCTCGGCGCCTGGCGTACGGATTATGTCAACCGCCCTACCTAAAAAACAGTTTAAGGTGGATTATGGAACAGGAAAATCTAACTGGATTTCTTGCTGGGCTTTCCAGTTAGCAGACCATTGTCTTCAAACTGGATTTCAGGTTTCCAGCTAGAAATCCAGTTAGATTTTCCTGTTCCATAATCGCCTTAAACTGTTTCTAGGACGTTCCCTAGTCGCACTCTTCCACCATGATACTGGATGACCGTGATTGAAACACCACGTGCACCATATTTTCAATCACCGAGAAGTTACTCCGACGCACTTATTAAGTTTGTTTCTCGCGACCACCGCCAAAGTATTCTGGCTTCTGGTTGGCCACATTTGAATTTGTAAAGACGCAGGCTAGATCCAGCGCTGCTGAGATCCCCCGATACAAAGGGGTTAGCCCCAAATCCAATCCAATCCAAGCCCTGGAACACGGGCAGCACGCTTTCGGCCAATGGTGACTCCTCATTTGCGTCCTATACTTCACAATGAATGGCCAAACTGTATATACGGCTCCATATGGCATCTCGCGTTGCCGTCGGGTGGCGCAATCGGGTTCAAATGATGCGATTGACCCGAGTCATTTTGTAGCACCTTTTGGAGCAGCCAAAGGTCAATTATGGAGCAGCACAAGCACACACTTCATTTATATTCGCACCACTGTGAATGTTATATGTTAAGATTTGTGTGTTGGCCTATCCAAATTTAAAAAAAGAAAGCGTGCATGCTTTGCCTTCACACTTCTGTGCAACGGCTGAGTTTGATTTCCTTAAACACGGAACTAGCTGTTTAGCTGCACAAAGAAGCACTGGGCATGGCAACACCATGCTGGTCGATCAAAGACAGTATGAACTGCTGTGAATGGTCATTTTAGCTTCAGAATAAAATGTAAACCAAATAGTATATTCCACTAAAATAATGTCAGAATAATCTTGAGCACACAAATTAATGTTTTCATTCAAGTTCTAAAGGTTGTAATAAAACTGAAATTCTTAATTGAAATTAATATATATACTTCTGTCAATAAATTAAAATAATAACAATTTGTATGTAGAGCCTCATAATAACCGAGAACGGCATGTGAACGATAAGTATGCCTTCATAAAATAATCCAGCCAAAGTTGCTTCTTCCTTCTACTGCTTCACCTAATTTTGTTTAGTTTTTTTTATTTACTGTGCCTCGAACGGATAAAACATATATAAAGGTGACAACTAAACAATGAAGTTCGAATAAAAATAAACCCATAGAGCAGTTCATATAATTTTTCTTAGTACCCTCGCTATGTCACGAATCTTGAAAACGATATTCCTAGAGTACCGCAGCCCATCATATATAATAGCCACAGCATAATTCATAAATTTTTACTACAACTAAGAGCTGTTACATTAATACTCACAAAGTTTTTTTGTTTTTTTTTAATATACTCGACGCTTGCGTGTTTGACGTCCCGTTCTGGGGGAATGCTTTCCCTTTAGCACTCGGATGCACTGCGGCGAAGCAAGATAAACAGAAATTTCGATGCTTACTTCGCGATTACCGCTGCACTGTACTACACAAGAGCGCGGTGAGAAGCGCACTCAACAAAGCTAACAAGCCGGAACAGACTAGGATCCATAAGATATATGGCGAAAATTCCGCGTACTGTCAGTGCTTGACACTGATAGAGAGATCAAATATGATAGTACGTTATTTGCGGCTAAAGTCGAAAGTCCCGAAAATTCGCACAAGAATTCGTACATTCGCACAAAAATGACTGCATGTCTACTTACCCACAAAACATTCAAAGAGCCAATCTCTGCGATCTGAAATCAGCTGAGCGAATGATGAGGCGGAAGATCCGTTTAGACCTAAAAATTAAGTCTGCGCTGTTGCATTACGCAATGCAAGCATGACGTTTTGCATTGCGTAATGCCACAGCGCAGACTTCATTTTTAGGTCTATAAGCGGATGTTCCGCTTCATCATTCGCTGAGCTGATTTCGGAGATCGCAGAGATTGGCTCTTTGAGTGTTTTGCGGGTAAGTGGACGCGCAGGCATTTTTTAGAAGTGTATACCATAACGATGCGGACGGGAAGCGGGGCCTGAGCCATTCTATTTTCAGTACCTAATAAAGTGAAATCAAGTTTTGGGGCAATGGTGGCGCAAGTTCCTCCCGTTTGGGCTAAACGTAGCCGGATGTAGCAGGGCAGGCCCTTTGATGTAGTTCGGCGCAAATGGCGCAGCAATCACATCACTGCGGGTGGCCACCCAGGGGAGTGGCGGTTACGGTGGTCTACATCACAACACGAAGTTATAAGCCGCCTTGAATACGAAAAACGGGAGTTATCGGGCTATCGAATTCGACAGACTTAAGATGCATTGAGCCTTTTTCAATCACTTTTTTTTTTAATTATTCGCGATTAGCCCGCGTCTTTAACGTCTTACCTAACCGCCATATGCGTGCTGGGCATAACTGTTGAAACCGGTGTACGCTGAAGAATCCCAGTTACGCAGAGATCGCCACGAACGAAGTGGAAGCCAGAACGGCGAATTAAGCCACAGCTTGAGCCGGCTCGCGAATCTCTCGACGAATCAATTCCGACAGAGCGCGAGGCTGCACCAGCTGTCTCCGCCGTAATCTATACAACGATCCCCGAACGGCCAACGGAATCCTGGGCGGTGTTTCCCGAACGGCCGGTTTTCTTGCTGGGGCGCGCCGCATGCGCATAAACGAGTTTTCTCTTCGAGAGGTGAGAGAACAGCGGCGGCGTGCGTGTCGTGGGATGAGTGGAAAGTGGACGAACCGGAAGACTCGAGAGGAGACACGTCGACAGCCAGACACGGAAACAAAAACACTATAGGATGGACGCGGAGGGGGCGACAACGTTCGGTGCTGCTACCGGAATTATGCAACGGAGGAGGCCACGGAGCGCTGCGGACGACGTGAACACGGAGCGAATACGGGAAGGGCCTCCGATGTTTGCGGAATTGGGAAGCATGTGCTCCCGCGACAGAATGTTCGACTCTCCTATTCCTGGAACTATAAGGCTTCAAAAGTGGCGAATATGCGAACGATGATCGATGGCTTCGGTGACCCGTAAGTTGAGAATACGGAAGTTTGGAATGACTAGTGCCACGCGCCGAGAAAGTGAGGGAGAGGAGGAGGCGAGAGCGAGTGGGGACATCAGAATGGCAAGCTCTGATTGGAACGAACTAGAGGGTAGACCTAAAGCTAGCTGCCTTTCTCTTCACTGCACCCATCGAACGAGTTCGAATGCGAGAGCCAAACACGCCGGATACCGGCGTTCCGTGTTCTAACGCGTTCGACGAGTGCAGTGGAGACCAAGGCAGCTTCAGGTCTACCCTCTAATCCTTCCAATCAGAGCTCGGCATTCTGACGTACCCTCGCGTCTCGTCCTCTCCCTCGCATTCTCGGCGCATATATTCTCCTTTGATCAAACAAACACACCAACGGCATGAAGAAACAGACGGAAAAAAAATGATGCTCATATCGCTGCTGTCGCTACGGTGATTCTCGATGAAATGCGTAAGCATTTAGCGCAGAAGGTTTCGACTTAGCGAAGGATGGAAATTCCAACCTCGCAACGGTCACCATACTGTTGTCTCCGGAGAGCCAGTCTGTATTCTCTCGGGCGTCGGCGGTTTCAAATGCAGCCACCGCAGCGTCCCTCGATCGCCGCCTAAGTGAACGCAACGAGTGAACGAACCGAGCGAAAGAGCACGACGGGAAACACGCAGCGGCCTCCCGAAACCAGTCCAGTCCAAACCAAAGACGACTGCATGCACCGGGGCAATAAACGCTAAAGCGTCTAAAAGGCAACGAAGAACGCATTAGCAAATATGGGTTTCATTTTATGTTGACAGATAGACACGCGGACATACGTACCGGTACGGCATACATACGATATGTACACGCGCATTCGCACATGCGCAAAAGTATACGAACGCACGTGCACACACACACGCACACACACACACACACACACACACACACACACACACACACACACACACACACACACGCACGAAGTCTGGTATAAAAACCAAATGCCTGTACGTGTGTTTCTAATTTCGTGTACTTCAATTAAATCGATTCACCTCTACTCTTTTGCGAGTAGCTTTTTTTTTAAATTTCGCTCAATTAGCGCATAATAATCAGAGCCAGCCGTTGCTGCTTAACTTGACAAAAACACGTTCAAATTAGAAGCCACGCCTGTCGTAATACGGAACTTCAGACTTCCTGTGAAAGCATAGACGGCATGTCAACTTTCGCTTTTGTAGACCGTATACATTTTGGCTGCGGTGGAAGCCTTCGTGGAAATATGCTCTTCGGAGTCGATGGATTACTATCACACACACAGGCAAAACGAAATCTAAAGGATCGCAGTTTGAAACAAGAGCCTGAAGGTGATGTTCAACTGAAGCCACATCTGACCGCAGTGTTCCTGCAGAGCAAGCTCAGAACGAGCCCCACTTGTCATCCGGCAAGGAGATATGTTGATTGTGTGAAATGAAATCCGCTGTCTGCACGCGCTCTTCAGCAACGGACCCAGCTATGGCCGCCAGTATTCGTTACAAATGGAGACTAAAAGCTAAAGTTGGAAAGCAATACTTTTCTACGGCCACTGCCAGTTCGCTCAAACTCACTGGAACTAAACACATATATTACTTTGGCAGTCCCTATTAAAAAGTTCAACGTCATTGTTCCGTTCTTTTTTTGTAATATTTATACTGCGCTGCAAAATGTCTCGTGTCTCGTGGACAACCGCAAAACTTCGGCTGCGTGGGACTCTTCCCGAATCGATCAACTCCCCTAATGTTGTCTCACAACTATTCCAGCACGTCGACGCGCTCTTCCGCGAATGCAAACGCGCCGTATCTTTTAATGGAAGCTCCAAAAATGAGATCCCTGTTTCCCGTCGACGGCACGCTGACATCGTGAAATGGAACCAGACAACAAAACCACAACAAAACATGCAACCACCACAAAAGACATCAACAACCTCGAAAACAACAACAACGACGATTGGAATTTGGGTCAACAAAAGCGACATACAGCATGTGCCTCGAGAAGGCCTCAAAGAACACGACTCCACGCGGGGATTTTACACGAACGTAGACGTGTGTGTGTGTGTTTATACACACGATACACTCGGAGGAGAAATGGAATGTTCCTCTCGCCAGCCGCGCCGCCTCGAGATGAGACTTTAGAGCACGATGCGTCGCGTCTTTGTCGTGAGCCCCCAGCCACTTCTGCACGTCCAATTCAATATTCAAGGTCCGCCGTATAGCACAGATAAGCGAAAGGGGACGCATTTGGAAGTTTGATTCGCGAGCTGCGCATTTTGAAACCGCGGGAAGATTTAGCTACAGGAGTGATCCGGCTCCGAAAGTTTATAATAACGATCCTTCGTTGAACGTTGTAGGTCGCTATGAATGCAGCAAGCCCTTTCGATCACCCGCAACGCCGTCCAAGTGAAAAAAAAAAGAAAGACAAAGTACGTTGTAATTTTGTTTCGTATACTCCCTTTGAGTCCGTGTAAACGTAAGTGCGAGTGTTGTTTCAACCTACACCCCCGACACAGAGGGAGAAAGAGTCATGGCGATGAAAGGCTCAACACGATTCACTTCAAACTTCCTAGCCGGAGAAAGCCCTCTTGACCCGACGCCATCCCAGAAGTGTATGTGCAGCGAGCGCTATCAAAGGAAAAGGCACAGGAGCAGAGCTTGGCAAACTGCCTCGTTTCTACGAGTACTCGCGCATAGAGAAAACACTTTCATGCAGCTACCCGCTCGTGCCTTCCTTAATGCCACACAGAGCTCTTGCGATTCTTGTAGAAATACATATAAGAAAGAACGAAATAAGGAACAAATAAAAGTAATAAGAAAACTTATTTCGAACCCTTCGCTTCCCCTCTCAGTCAGTTTCTCTAAAAATATAGAGTAAGCCCCTTCTTAGTTTTCTATTATAGTTGGAAAGTGACAATGGGTTCGTCACGTGGAAAACGACATCTATAGATGCACCAAAAAAGACGTACATGAAGCCTTTAGGACAATGGCCGAATTGATTTTCCATTTAAATAGAGGAAGCCTTTGGTTGCACTGTCACTTTGTTTGGCCCTTATTGAAAAATTGCGACTGAATCTGCGAAATAAGGAGTTTTACGCTGTGCTCTTTGTACCGCGAAAGTAACGTCATAGTCCGACAATTCGGTCACAGCCGACCGCGGCTGTAGATTTTAAATAAAATGTCATTAAGAATAACCTGCAAAGTCAAGGTCTACACTGACTTTGAGGGTAAATAGATTAGTAAATAGGTAAATAAATAAGAAAAACTGTCACTTAGCAACCGGTGATAATTTTCGACAAATGCTCGTCTGTCTCAAACATTTCTTTTTCTGTTCATGGATACACTCATCTGCAACGTATGCATCTGCAAGCTTCTAACCTTATACGCGAACTCAACTTTGTTACGTTACGGCGCGGTGGTGGCGCGTCGAGCGCACTTCCGGTCTGGGGCTGTGGGCGGAAGTCACCATACGGGACGTGCGTAGCGGCGTTGTTTTGAAAGAAACCAGATAAAAACCTGCCTTCTCGTCAAAACGCCGCGACTGGGACTGTACCAAGAGTCGAGAAAGGTTTCAAGGTCAGTTTTCACGTGCTCGCTTCGTCCGAGAACATGGATATGCGCCGCGAAAACCAGACGCCGTCGGACCACGATTGCTTGGGCGGGATGCACTCTTTGGTTGAATTCACGGATACTTGTGGTCGTCAGATTTATTTGTTTTGTTCCAACATGAACGCCAGAAAACCGTCAAGTTGTGCGGACCACCTGCGGACTACGTTCAGTGCGTCTTCAAGTTCAAACGGCCGCCTGATTGTTCGAACTGTCGTCTGCTCTTTCAAACGTTTCTGCTTGTCGTCTGATCTCTTAGACGACGTCTGCTCTCGGACCACAGGTAAATATAACGCCGTTCGAGGTAACAGTTATGATCAACACTGCGACGGAGGCTCCGCTGACAACTCGGCGACCGTTTCTTTCGAACACACGCGGGAGTGTATCGTAACGCCGTAGCAAGAAACGTCGGAAGGCATCGTTAGCCTCGCCCCAAGACGCGCCTTCAACACACATCCGCGACACGTTTCTCACCACCATGAAACACGAGAAAACACACACAACGAAAAAAGGCTCGACGATGCCATTTACACTGTAGCGAGTTGTAGGTATAGGGCTATAGCGATAAACAAATAAACATAGACACATATGCGTAAGTCCTTACATGATGGAGACTATATACTGACGTCGGGTTTTGCCGGTAGCGAGAAGCCATCCCTATCCTAATGCGGGTAAAGACCACCCTGGCAGCGGCGCGGAGCTCGCCACTTTAGCAACCGAGAAAATGCGCGCCCCAAAAGCGCCAACACGGACACGAGGGCGGACCAGAGTTCCCCTCACGTGAGACGCTTTTACGGCAGAGTTGAGAAGAGAAAAAAAATGCAACATTACCACGAGACACAGCTCACCACGGGAGTAGTGGTAAGCATGCAGAACCCAGAGGAGCGGGCGAGCTAACACACACACACACACAAAAAGTGAGCCACTTTGTAATTCATAGCGCGGGACAGGAGGCGCGGGCACAAGTAGGCACCAAATATGCGCGAAAAAGAGGGTACTAAATAGAAATGCAGTATATAGGGCGGAGGCTTAGCACGTGCGCACGCGACAGTCGTTTAACAA
This sequence comes from Ixodes ricinus, assembly GCA_037355805.1. Classification (NCBI taxonomy): domain Eukaryota; kingdom Metazoa; phylum Arthropoda; class Arachnida; order Ixodida; family Ixodidae; genus Ixodes; species Ixodes ricinus. The sequence continues at coordinate 10,833 of JAZHYW010005618.1, forward strand.
AAATCGCTATTCCGGTCGCGTTTGCTCTCGTCCGGGGAGGGGAGCGAACTTTAGACGCGCAAGCACAGAGAGCGGCCAAGTTCGTACTCGTCGTCGTCGTCGCCCAGCGCCCGGACGCAGTCTATCACGCGCGTGACCGGGCGTCCCGCTCGGTTTGGGACGGGTCACGCGGGCAAAAAGCGCCCACCACCGTTCGAAGGACATATGAGGTCCCACGTTGTGGTTACCCCGTAAAGTGAGTTCACACTGGCGTTCGAATCGTAACGCGAAGTGCTCGTTTTCAACCTCAAACGCGCGTGAAAATGCATTGGATCTTTAGAGGGATACTATACGACGAAATTTCGGCGTTTATTTCTTCTAAACGTCTACTTCAAGGGAGCAGTATCAGATCGGACACCCCAATCTGTCGTTCAAAAAGGCACGAAAAAAAATTTGAAAACGAATTAAACGCTTACCAAACTGCACTTGGTGGATGCCACTAAAGTCTCGTTTATAATGTCCGTCTAGGAACACTGACAGATAGTGACGATGCCCGTCTCGCCTATAGGACTATACTGGAGCCCCCATCCGCGCAAGCATGTGCAGTGTGCGCGTTAATAACGGAGTTTTGGCACACTTGGAATTGCACGTACTTGCCCGCACGAGCGGAGACTTGGCGGCGGCCAGATGCCCTGCTTGCAATCGTCTTGTCGACGTCAGCCTCAGCCAACGTTGCCGCGCAGCTTTGCTCGTCCCGAAAAAGGCTACGTCACGATTGCGCCAGATGTCACGTGCTCTCCACTGGCCACTCTCCGAGCACTTGCCAGGGTGGGCCGTTTATAACGAAAAATACAGCCATCAGGCTCAAAATACTAAACTGGGATTGTCGTTTACGGATATTGGGGATCGAAATCAGCCTTTTCTGAAGGCGACGGGTATATTTCAAATTTGGTTGAAGTGTCTCTTTAAGCAACAGCGTTCGCAACCGCTTTGCGAACGCCGTTCGACTGCCAGTGCGAATATGGCGTTACCGGTGTTTTATCTCGAGAAGCAACAACGGGCATCACTTCCCACTGAAATAATAAGAAAAAAAAACCGCGTGTCCGGAATCCACAGTCCGCGTTGTCTTCCTCATGTTTTACGCAGATTCAGGAGCAGCAGTACATGTTTCGCAGTACATGTTTCGCAGCCCGCGCTCCTGGCTTCGAGACGTGCATTTCTTGCGCGAGTGATCGTTCTGCGGAAGAACGCTTCGAAGCAGCGACCTCTAGCTCTCGTTCGGTGATGTTGCGAACGAAAGTGAACGTAACAAGTTCTTCAGTTCTCAATCCGCAATACCGATAGTGCCGAAAGCGACACGCGAAATAATGTACGCTCGAAGAACACGCAAGCGGATTCCCAAAAGAGCAGTCGCACGGCGTCCTATATAAACAACAACTTGTTCATACATGCCCTAAACAAACAAAAATAGCACCCCCCCCCCCAAAAAAAAAAAAAGATTTAACGTGTATTTTTTATTTTAATGCGTGTGCACGGTGCGTGTGTGTGTGTTTGTGTGTGTGGGGGGGGGGGTGCGTGCGTGCGTGTACAAAGGTGCGTGAGTAACGCTAAATCATGTTTAGTTTGTTAGACACTCCTCGCCTTCACACCGGGGCTCGGAGCTCCTCAAAGGTCCCGCAGGAGGCGACCCGGAGCCATTTTCGGCGGAGCGCCGAGAGCAGTCCCAGCGCCGAGAGGTTCGAGTCCCGAGCAGGGCGGGAACGCGAAGAAGAGCTCGGTCGCTGCAGGGAGGGCGCCGATCCATCAAGCCGCGAGTGACGCGGCACACAGATGCACCCGCTGCACCCAGGCTCGCTTCCAGGCGCCGCAAACGGGCGCTCTCGAACACACACGCCCCGAACGAGCCAGATCGCGACCGCGCGCACTGTCGCCAACAACTCAGCCGCAGTCAGGCTGTTAGGAGACACTCTGTTCGTTGCAGACGTGATGAGAAAACTGTCTACGGAACACGCCCCAAGCATGCTTGCTTCATAGGCATATTCAATCTTCGAATATGCCTGCAGGCAGTTCTTGTATGATCCAACAGAACCGTTCTGCATGGAACTAACACGCCTCATACATCGGCAATGTAATCGCTTTTTTTTTTCCTAAGCGCTACAAGGTGTTTCTAGCATTAACGAGCACGACAGCCGGAATAGGTCCATCGGCATAACATCGGAAGTACCAGGAAAAGACCCGGATACCAACGAGAGCTAATAGCTTGAAACCTCTTTCAGAGAGAGAGAGACAGAGAGATGAAATATTTTAATGTTGTGGAGACATCTCCTCGCGCAGAACAGTGCACAGAACTCCCGAAATGAAGTATTGGCGATGTGGGCGATCGAAAGCGTCGCTGTGGTCGGCCCACCACAATTGGCCGAATGCTGACTATGAGCAAAGGATGTCTCATCGGCTGAAATAAGAGGAATGTAAGAAATTCAATTTTGACGGTGTTGGCAGCCTTGCTTTGAGAGCGATATATGATCTCAGGCTTCCACCATGCCCATTACAAACACCATCGAGCTCGTTGTTCACGAGCTAATGACGTCACGAAAGGTAACCAAACGAGGGCGCCACCGAAACATCTCGGGGCTAATAGACCCTTTCAGCCGGCGCCAGGCTACAGCCCTTGCTGACCTTCTTTCGTCTTACCGAGATATCGAGCCACTGAAGCGGGCGTTCACGCTAGCGTTGGCAAGTCTGCACGGAAGCTTGCGTTGGGCACACGGACACCGCGTGGAAGGAAATAACCTGTCCTCCGTTACCGCAGTGATGAAGTTATGAAGTTAAGCGAATGAAATACGAGAGAACAAAAGGCCAAGGTCGGTTATGGCAGCGCCAATGGACAACTGTCTTAAAGGTCTCTCTCGCGCGCGCGGCTGATAACGCTGTTAAAAAAGATTAATTTATCAAATTCAAGAACCCGATTTTTTACAAACGTTCTTAGGTAAGAACACGCATATACATCTGCAGACACAAGTTTGAGAACTCTGAACTATACGCAGCCCGATCGATAAACACGAACCCATCGTATACGCAGCAACGCAAATACAGAAACGCAAACTAATAAGGAGGTAGCGGGCCGTCGGAACGGCATGCTTCATGCTGCACATCCCTTTATCCCCGAGATCTCAAATGACGAACCGGAGCACACACCACCCGCCAGACTACATAAAGTGACGTCACCGTGATTTATGTTATCGCTTCGAGGCTGTGTTGCGAACGTTACGCGAGTGGTCCGACCTCTATCCGCGGGTTGTGCCACCCGACAACACGGGTAGGTCAATGCAGAATGCGGGTATAGGCTTTGGAAAGCCAAGGTGCTGCACCTTTAAAGTTGCTACACCCAGCAAGAGGCACCGACATCTTTCTTCGCCGTCGTTCAAATAAAAATGGAGGAGTTGCAACGAATTACAGAGCTAGAAGCCCGGACATAACAATGAAGTCACGCCCTGCGTTGTATAAGTTGCCATTGACGATACACCGTTCTGGTAGTGTGTCAAACCACAATATGTAATGGGGCGGGAACAAAGTGCCCATAATGCCGGCCTATTAGTGATGCAAAACTATCGATAGATTGACTATCGATACTATCGATAGTTTTTCCAAAACTATCGATAGTGTCGCAGAACTATCGATAGTCGACTATCGATAGTACTATCGATATTTTTTCGATAGTCGACTATCGATAGTACTATCGATAGTTATTCGATAGTTGACTATTGATAGTACTATCGATAGTTTTTCGATAGTCGACTATCGATAGTACTATCGATAGTTTTTCGATGGTTGACTATCGATAGTACTATCGATTGTTTTGCGATAGTCGACTATCGATAGTTCTATCAATTGTTTTTACTATCGATACTCAGATTTCTGGCGACTATCAATACTATCGATGGTACTATAGATAGTTTTGCACAACTAGAGCGAACACAGTTGCCGCACCGCTGCTCTCCTCCCTTCCTCCTGTCTTCGCCCAAACTCCCGTATTCGTCATCAATGAAAGCTGAACCAAAGTTGGCAGGGTACCTTATGATGTACCGCAGGAAAGGCTACAAGCGCGAGCTCCTTGCTTTATTTAGTGACTCTAGGTGCCCCCTTAGACTTGGAGAAAAAATATTGAAGTGCCGCAAACGGAAACAAAAATAACCTTTAGGTTTTAAATGTGATATTTCACACACAATAATCAAAAACTGCGCGTCAAACCGATTTCGAGGAATAATTGTTTATCACGTGCTTCTCTCGCGGTTTAGCAAGAATGCAATCGACATCAACTTAAAGTGCTCCGTTTATTTATCGAGTGATCAGGAACGCCGTTTACTAAAGTACATACCTTCAGCTAAGGGACCTAAGCTAAAGGTACCTTTACTCTGCCGTGTAAATCGGGTATAAAGCCCCTTGATAAAGGCGTTTCTTACACGTACCTCCAACCAGCGGCGTAGACTTTCCATTTTCCCGGGGGGGGGCAGGGTGAGAAGTTCCCCGGGGGGGAGGTGCTGCGCGTTATGTTTTTGCCAGAACCGGAGATTGAAGCTAACGCAAGCACGCTGGGATTCCATTTCCCAAGTATTTCGTCAATAAAGGCAACGTGGGCGTTATTTTGTTTACATCCTACTACTAGAATGTCGTTACATGGCACGTAAACAGCGTCTCAGAAATAATATTAATAATAATAATAATAATAATAATAATAATGGTTTATTTTCCAGTGCCCACAAACAACTTAGTGTTCTATTGTGTGGTGCACAAACATGGGTGAAGTATTATACATTTAAGACAAAATACAAATTATCAAAAACAAACTAACAACAAACACAAGCAAAAAAAAAAAAAGATCAAGGCCCGGGCCCGGAGGGGGCTCTGCCCCCTGGATCTCACCAGGGGGCACGAGCCCTGTTGCCCCAGAGCCGTTTATTGAGAGAGTTTGGCCATACATTGGTTTGAATAGGCGAGCATCTCGGGGCCAACCACAGGCCGCGAAACAGCCCCTAGCGGCGGTCGTGTGCTTTAAATTTGTGGCACGACTATACTTCGTTTCACCTTATGTGCTAGCGAAGGCAAAACTGGAAGCGCGAGCACGGAAGCTCCGTGCGTTCAGGCTTTGCTCGAGCGCACGAGCTGGGGAGAAATGCAAAAAGCGCTGGTCCCGCGCTTCTAGCTTTGGCTTCGCTCGCAGATAAAGTGAAACGAAGTATAATTTGAGCCGTGCCGAGCGGACTCCGCGTCTCAAGACGCTCGCGCACCTCCACCCTTTGCACTGCTTTCTTTCAGCCAGTCTCAGGACGCTGTTCTAGCAGTGCAGACAAAGGCATGGGCACGAGCGCGTGGCTTTGGAAGGTGCCTCCTATGCGCGAGGTCTCGTACAAACAAAAGCGTTTCGCTGAGCTAGGCTCACGCGCCTGTACCTTTCTCTTCACTGCAGACATTTGTGAGATGGAGTAGAGGTAAGCCACTGTAGTTGAGGTCTCCTGATTGGTCGACGCTGTGTCACAAATTTAGTTTACGCTCTAAGCGCGGGGATCTTGCGCTGGCGGCAATCTTTCGGCTGCTGGCGCTATCTGCTCCGCCTATTGTCTCCTCCTAATATACGGCTCTGGTTGCCCCCCCATAGTCTACGCCTATGCCTCCAACCATTGTTATGGAAACCAGCGTAAGACACGTGCCACGAGCGGGTGATCCGCTGACATCCGCTTCAAGGGCCGCTCGAGAAACGGGGACACGGGCCTCGTGCACTGGCGTCTTTGACACTACTTGCAAGCACGGTGCTTGCTATACTCTATTTCACCTTATGATGTACCGCAGGAAAAACTACAAGCGCGAGCTCCTTGTTCTGAGGCACATCTTGGCGGCACAAGCCCACGTGCCTTAAGGGCAGCTGCCAACGCTAGGAGCTCGCGCTTCTATACTTCGTTTCAGCTTGGGTCCAGACGCAGCCGATGCTACAAGCACGAGCGTGTGGCCCTGAACAGTGCCTTTACTGCACGAGCGCGCGTGCTTGGCAGGGACGCTGGAAGCCCGGAGCTCGCGCTTGTAGCATCGGCTGCGTCTGGACCCAAGCTGAAACGAAGTATAGCCTTCGTTGCGGTACAACATAAGGTGAAACGAAGTATAGTTGGTGTCCCATTTGAAAAAAATAAAGCGAGAAAAAGAGAAGAGGGAGCGACGCAAACTACTGCTGTCCCAAAACTATTGATAGTAATCCGTCGACAGTACTATCGATAGGTTTACGATAGTCGACTCTCGATAGTTTCCCGATAGTCGATTAGCAATAATTTTCCGATAGTCGACTATCGATAGTACTATCCATAGCGTTTCGATAGTCGACTATCGATAGTTTTTCGATAGTCGACTATCGATAGTTGACTATCGATTGTACTATCGATAGTTTTTCGATAGTCGACTATCGATAGTACTATCGATAGTTTTTTTACTATCGATAGTCAGATTTCTGGCGACTATCGATACTATCGATAGTACTATCGATAGTTTTGCATCACTACGGCCTATACGAAATGTACAACGCGCGCCGCGCTATAAACCAACGTCCCTTTCATTTCCGCGGCAATGGCTGAGCATTTTAAAGTGGTTGGGTAGCTTATAGAATACTTCGGAATCTTAATCACCATTAGGGAGTCTTCAACACGGCCCTCGCGCAGCCGTCGTGAGACGGGAAAGTGCGCGGCGTTCGCCGCATTTCGAGGGCGCGAGTTCGGCTCCCGACCGAAGCGATTGCGCTAATTGCGGCCGCAACGTGTGCTCAGGCTGCAGTGCGCAAGCTCTCCGGAGGACGAGGCCAATTCCAAGCCTGCCGCACGCGTAGAACGTACGCGCGCACGCCCCGTTTTTAGTCCCCGCGCAACGTGAGACCTCAGATTTGAATAAATTCGTCACCCCGGCTAATGAATTCATGTTTGGGAGGAGCATTAGCTGCGTCTTTGGATGTACACGCAGATAGACCTTAGCGACCTTGCCTCCCACTTAGGCGACGAAATTCGGCTAGAGTGCTCCCGAGTCCCTGCAGCGCTGCGGAGCAAATGCCTCATGTTTCGTGGTGAAAAGCTTTACGAAGACTATAACCGGAGACTTCGATCGGGTGTTCATTTCAATAGGAAAGTAACGTTTGAAGGAGAACAAATAAAACTTATAATTGAGCCGGCTGAGTTAACCTATATGGTCGATTTGCTTTTACTGCCAAGGATTAGTCCTCTCAGAATGAGTCAACATCATGTCCTTCGAGTCAGTCCCAAATTGCAGCTTAACGAGCAAATCGCTGCAAAACCCATTTTTCCTCTCAAGAAGCATCTTTGACCTATACAGAAAGTTGGCACCGCTTTTTCTCCTGCACGTAAGTTGGCAGACGCTCATAAGTCTGAATCACGGGGACACTTTTGGTATGAAGAGATTTAAATTTTCTCGATGAAAAAGGGTGACAGAGAGGTGCGGTTTAGAAGTAACTCAAGGAACGCGGAGACAATTTTTGTTGTAAATTAATTAAACCATCTGAGATCAAATTGGCACCGCATGACTCGTTCAATTTATTCACAGTCGTTCAGGTCAAGTTCTGCACTCCGATGACCAGCAACGGAGTTAATGAACACAATCTAATCTGATATCTCTGCATGGAAATAAGTTCTACTGAGCATGTGCTTGTGAAACACTCCAGGACTTACCTGGCACTCACAGCTTTCTGAAAAGTGCAACGAAATGTATACGAAGCGTTATCGAAGCTAGGAAACTCGCGCTGGACGCGGAAAAAACTGAAAGAAATTCTTCAAAGTATTTCTCCAAATGACATCGTCAACGGCATTCCAAAGTTTCTTGCAGATAGTCCTAGACAACCTGGACGGGTCAACATACCAGATCTTCGCATAATCCGCTAAAATCGTCAGTAAACGTTTCGTGTGGACGTTTCCTCTATACGCAGTGCGGACGTTCTGCCATAGCAAGGTTGAACAAATGGGGAATTACACGTTGATGACATTGATGCTGCATTAAAACGCTAATTCTGCATACCGCATTTACTCGAGTAATAGCCGCACTGTTTATGAAAAAAACCTGAGGGTTCGCTTTTCCGCGGAGCACGTAGCTTGCCAATCACCGCGATCGACAGCATGATTCCAGCTGTTTACAGGACAGAGATAATGTCTTCGTGCAAAGATACCATCTGTGAAGATTGCATTTGTATGGAGAATCGTGTTCGAGATCTCGTTATTCGCTATGTTATTTATGCGCAACGTAATGATTGGCTGTATATGTGTTCTGTGGGAAAGTAAACGCAAAGGCCTTGTTCATAAATAGTGCGGCTATTACTCGAGTAAATACTATATTATTTATGCTCATGTATGCGCGAGTTAGCATTTACAGCTCTAAAGGCGGATCCGCCACACCATTTTGAATCGCTCCAAGTCCACCAGCGGAATTCCCCCAAAACCGGCTCAGTACAATTTAAAAAGGCTTTTGTAACCCGGCAATATAGTTGTACGCCCTATATTACCGCGGGCCGCGCTGACCACTAGATGGCGTCACTCGCCGCCAGCTTCGAAGGGAACAGCCCGCCATCACCGCCCATCAATTCCTGTCAAACTCGTTTTTCTTTTTTTCTTTTTTTTTTTTTTGCGAAAGGTTTACGAGATTTCGGGGCAAACAACGGTCCGCTTGACGTCACGTGGCGTCACCGGATATGCGGCGATCAAATTAAGATGCGGATTTCGCAAAACCAACCACGAGGAGAGAATTACGACAGGCGCAAATAAAAGTGGCGCAAGCGCGCCGCGGCCGTTTGGCAAGGCCGTACATCAGTGCAGCTATTCGCGTACTGCAGCCCCGCGGACGGAATCCTTGGCATGCTCGGACGGAATTAATTCACGTTTGCGGGAGAGTTGGCAGTTCGACCGTGCTCAAGAGGCTCGTCTTGATTCGTCTGAACGCGCAAAGCCGGTAAAAGGAACTTCTTTTTTTTTCTATTAAATGTTTTCTCCAAAAATTCGCACCGTCAGTAACAAAACGATCGATCTTAACACGAAGCGGGCACTCCAAGTGCAAATCCTATAAGTAAACGAGTCTGCGTAAACGAAAATCCTCCATTCCGTCGCGCTTCGTTCTGCGAAGCAATCAAACAATCGTACTGCTAACACTTACATAAAAAAAAAACTGCTACCAGCGCCCAGACATTTGTACGGTACTCAATACAACTAATCAAATTCGATTACTTTTTTCTTGGTAATTTTGTAATCAATCGATTACATTTATTAGGTAGCAATCACAACAGTAGTGGAAGTACTAAAATTGTCTATAACCGTCCACATATTTTTCCCTCCCGTTTCGAATGGCGCCCTTTGTTCATACAAGTTTCTTACCAAGAAATCTTCGAATTAAGTCTCCGACAGGAGGACGGGTTACCTAAATCGGTGGATTAACAAGATAAGTAGTTCACAATACGATATAAGTATAGTTAATAATTTGCAAACTCTGTCGTTTTGAAAATCTGAAGCAATCGGAGAGACAGGTCACTTTTTCAGGTAACGGCCAATTACTTTGCTTCTCAAGTAGTTTTTTTTTAATAGTTTTCTTTTAAGCGAGAGTAATTGCAATTGTAATCTATTACTTTTTTTTCGAGTAACGTGTGCGAGACTGCGCCCCATGCATTTTTATGGGATATTTAAAAGTCGCGTAAAGCGCGAAAGAACGACCCGGTTCCTTCCGTTTTGCTTTTTGCTTTTTTTTCGGTCGAATGAAACGAAATTTGTGAACACAAGTTGGCTTATTTGAGACCCGGGCAGCCATCGGAAAACTATCAAGGAAATGACTTAAATGACTCGCCCTCTAAAAAAAAACTCCTACACAGCCCCGCAAAAAAAAAAAAAATATATATATATATATATATATATATATATAATGCAGTTAATTATACGGCGGTTGCACAGAATCGTGAAACACTCGAACGGTCTTGCACTTTGGTGCATTCTAAGAAATCTAAAACGTCTACTTTTCCTCAAAGCACAATTCGGAGAGCCAATCGCTGGAACCTAAGGAGGAATACCTCGGGGAGTGATGGGGCTGAAAATATATGTTGGGACCTAGAAAGGTCGAAACATATATAAAAAGGCTGTGGTACTGAGCATGGTGATTCGCCGATCTACCTCCGCAGATTGCAGCGATTTGCTTTCCAAATTGCCTCGCGCGGAAGTATAGACGGCCCAGATTCGTTTTAGAGTGCAGAGTGCAGTTTCGACGGTTTGAACAGCTACTAGCATACGCGAGGACACGTACCGTAAAGTTCCGAAAGAACGCCCACCCAAAATGAAGAGATAAATGGTGAAAAACATGGGGTGGGCTATCTTTGGGGACGCCACAGCAAAACTTTATCAAAAACTGGCTACAAACTACGTAACGCGGAAACTGATACCGCAGATCGCGGACACCGCAAATTCGCGTTTTACGATGCGATAAACACGCGGGAACCCGCTACAAACTTGCCTGTCACAGGAACCGATATCGCACGCGCAGATCGCGGGCAAAAAGGCAGGAATCCGCTACAAACTCGTATGTTACGGGAACAAATACCGCAGATCGTGAACACAGCGAAATCATATTTCACGGTGCAATATAGTATGTACACGCGGGACCAACTCGCGTGGAATGGAGATCGCGGACAAAAACGCGGGAATCCGCTATAAACTCGCTTGTCTGACGTGCCGGTACAGCAAATTGCGCCGTTGATGCGATTTCCGTCAGACATTGCGTGACGTCCAACGGGAATCAGGGGTGGGCGATGTTTCGGATTTTTTATGTTACAGATATTTAACCCGAAAAACGGGATGGGCGACCTCTCGGGGGCGGGCATTCTCTCTGAACTTTACGGTATAAGCACAGAAACAGAACTATCCGTATAATTAGCCATACCCAACGCGTGTTCCGAGGCGAAAGAAAGGTCAAAGCCCGGAGCCGCAAACCAACACCCGTGAGTCCTTTATCGAACCCAAAGCGTATCTATCTGTCACGCGCATCTCGGACCCTCGCGCGTGGCCCACAGTCCCACATGCCGCCAGACTTCGTCTTCTTTATACGACACCTCCCCCTTTTAGCCTCATTGTCCATAGCGTTCCGGTGGTCGTGAAGTTCTCCCACTTCGTGTTATGGTTGCTTGAGGATCGTTCTCCCGTTGACCGGCCGGCGGGATGTCGCTGTCGGGAATCGCGGGCTGGAGATGGTGCCGTGTACGTCGTATCGTTCCTTGGTCGGTTTCTACAAGGTAAGACCGAGGTGGTCCGGCTTGGTCTCGCACAACTCCTTGCGAGGCCGCTCCCGCGTGAATCCACACTGCTGCGTGTGGGTGTAGCTCCCTGCCATTTCTTGTACGGTGACGCCTATTATAGTTAGACGCCTCTCTAGTCTTCCGTTTCCTGTATCGCTGCCGATACCTTCTGGAGTGTTGCCAGAGAGGTCTGAGGGTACTGGGAGCCGTAGGAAGAGTGGAGCGTAACTTCCGCCCCATCAGCAGTTCGGCAGGGGAAAACCCTTCGGGCCCAGGAGTGGTTCGGTGGGCCAGAAGAGCTTGTGCTGAATTCGAGGTTTTCTTCAGCAGGTTCTTCGCAGTCTGCACCGCTCTCTCCGCTTCTCCGTTACTCTGGGGATAATACGGGCTTGAAGTTACCAGTTCGGCTCCCCACTCTCTGGTGAATCGCCGGAACTCGGTTGAGCCAAACTGGGGACCGTTGTCGGAGCGGATGACTTCCGGGCAACCGTGTCTTGCGAAGTTCTGGCTGAAAACCTTGATAATGTCCTCTGTGGTGGTTCGAGGTATTTCTTCAAGCTCGAAGAACTTCGAGTAGTAGTCGACTATGACTATATACCTCTTCCCCCTGAACTGGAAAAGGTCCGTTCCAATTTCCTGCCAGGGACGATCGGGTAGTGGAGTCTGAAGAAGGGGTTCTGTATGTGGTCGTCTATATTGCTGACAGGTCGGACAGCGACTCACATAGTCATGTATTTTTGTGCTTATGCCAGGCCACCAGACGGAGTCTCTGGCTCTTGCCCGGCATCGGACAACACCCTGATGGCCACAGTGCAATCGCTCCAAGACTTCTCCTTGCAGGCTAGGCGGGATCACCAGCCGGTCGTTACGCATTAGTAATCCCTGCACCACCGAAAGGTCTGCGGCGAGACTCGCGAATTTGCTTAAGTTCGGAGGAAGTTTGTTCGTTGCTGGCCATTGTTTTTCGCAGTATTCCATAACCCTTGATGTGGTTGGGTCTTTGGAAAGCTCTGCCTTCAGTCTGGACAAAAATGAGTTAGAGGCTGGAAGGAGCTCCAGCGTTAGCATTTCATACTCGTGAACCAACGTTTCACTGCTCTCCACGGTGTTCCTTGAGTCCGTAGAGTGGCCAGTTGTCGGTAGGGGTTTCCTAGACAAGACATCCGCGGTGAACATCTCTTTGCCCGGTACGTGGGATATCGAAAAGTCATACTCAAAGATGCGCATCCTCAGACGCTGTAGCCTTGGTGTCATTTCGTCAAGACGTTTCGTTGTGAACAATGGCACCAGAGGCTTGTGGTCTGTTTCGATGTGGAATCCCTTTCCTACCAAGTAGGTCCGAAAATGTTCACAGGCCCATACGATGGCCAAAGCCTCCTTTTCCACTTGGGCGTATCTCTGCTCTGTTGGTGTCATCGCTCTCGATGCGTATGCCACTGGGCGTCTTTTGCCGTTTTCCTCTTGGAGCAGAACCGCCCCCAGTCCAAACGAAGACGCATCTGCCGACAATGTAAGTTGTGCATCCAGTTTATAGAACGTGAGCACAGGAGCCTTGCATAGGAGATCTTTGATGTTAAGGAATGCTTCTTCCTGAGGCTCGCTCCAGAGCCAGCCCGCATCCTCGTGTAGCAGATCTCGAAGTGGCTTAGTTTTCTCAGCTATGTCGGGGAGAAACTTCCCAAGGTGATTGACCATCCCCAAGAATGATCGCAGCTCTGCCAAGCTTCCAGGTGCCGACATCTGTACGATCGCTTCCGTTTTCTTGGGGTCTGCCGCAATGCCCCTGCTGTCCAGCAGGTGGCCCAGAAACCTGACGCTCTTCTTAGCGAACTCGCACTTTGAGGTGTTCAGGGTCACTCCGGAGTCGTGGAGGCGGCGGAGTACACACTCGAGATTTTTGTCGTGTTCCCTTTTGTCACGACCGAAAACTAAGATGTCATCCATATGACATACTTGTCCTGGGATTCCCTCTAGGATCCTCAGCATCTCCCGCTGAAAGACTTCGGGCGCTGTCGCAATGCCAAACGGGAGTCTTTTGAATTGAAATCGTCCCACTGGTGTGATAAAAGTCGTCAGTTCCTTCGACTCTGGGGCTAGTGGTGCTTGCCAGTAGCCCGCATTGGCATCTAGTTTGGTGAATACCGTAGCTCCGGCGAGTCTTGCCAAGCTCTCCTCTACGGTTGGCATGATGATCCGCTCCCGCACCAGTTGAGGGTTTAGCTGTGTGTAGTCCACGCAGATACGAAGAGAACTGTCTTGCTTTTTGGCCACCACCATGGGTGCGCACCATGCTGTGGCATGGTCGACTCTTTCAATAACGTCCATGTCTTGCATCCGTTGCAATTCCTGTTGAACGCTGGGTAGGAGAGGTAGGGGTACCCGTCTCGGGTATGTGATTGCGAATGGTCTCGCGTCAGGGTGAAGCGTGATCTTGTACTCCACGTTCATTTTCCCCAGTCCTTGAAAAAGCGAGGGGTACCTTTTACGTAGGTGTTCATACTCCGGCTTGCTTTCGGCTTTGACTTCGTTCAAGCTGGGTAGTACCTGAAGGGCTTGAATTGCAGGCCGCCCCAGCAGAGGGTGTTTTAGCTGGTCGGACACATAGATGATTTCTCTAGTAGTGCGCCCATTCCAGGTTACCGCCGCCGTGAACTTGCCTAGCGTGTTCAGCGGAGTGTGGCCTGCTCCATAAAGATCCGTCCCTGTTGTCTGCAATGTTGCCAACGTTGTCGAGTCGCACATGTTGGGAGGGATAGCTGTGACGTCCGCCCCCGTGTCCACCTTGAATGTGATGTCCTGGTTGTTTACTTTAGCTGTAATGTACCAGGCTTCCCCGTTGCTGGAGCGTACTAGCTCGCCGAGGAAGACTTCGTTCAGTCCTTGTCTGCGCTCTTGTGATCTGAGATTTTCTCGAGCGTGTTTGGTAAAACAGACGCTCTCAAAGTGGCCTAGCTTCTTGCAGGCGTTGCACTTCTTGTCTTTTGCGGCACATTGAGACTTGGCGTGTTTCCGTGAACTGCCACACCATCGGCACGTCCATGGCGAATTATTAGACAGGGCTTGGAGAGGCAACTTGTCCGGACGTCGAAAGTCCTTGTTCTCGCTTTTTGTCTTCGGCTGTCTTCTGAGTTCTTCAAGAACGTCGCCGTCTGTGCTTTGTGCTGCGTAGCTCAGTCTGTTGGCGCTTCACCGTCTCTGACGATCGAGCTGCCGTAGTCGCGCGCTGCAGTGTAAGTTTAGCATCGAGCTGGAGTTTCTCGCTTAGTTTCCTGTCCAGGAGTCCAACGACGATGCGATCCCGTATGAGCTCGTCCCTTAAAGGGCCGTAGTCACAGGTATCCGCCAGTCTGTGCAATGCCGTGATAAAGACCTCCACTGGCTCGTCCAGCTCTTGCTTTCTAGAATTGAACTTCGCTCTCTCGAAGATGACGTTCACCCGCGGAATGAAATGCGCGTCGAACTTCGCCTTGACTATGTCGTAGTCGTTCAGCTCATCTTGTGCCATCTCGAGCGAAGAAAGGACATCCTCTGCCTCTCTGCCCATCGCGTAGATGAAGGTATTCACCTGAGTCGAAGCGTCACGGAGATGAAGCCCCGAGATGATCCGGTAGCGGTCCCACCGGGTGATCCATCGCTTCCAGTCGCTCGGATTCCTGAAATCCAGCTTCTCCGGTAGCTCGACCGCGAAGGGGTTGAAGAAGGAAGGTCCTCCGCTGGCCTGGGAGCTTGAAGCCCCCGAACCGTCTGCGTTGCTAGTCATGGCGTAGATCTAGAGCGGCTCGAATCTTCTTTGCTGGCCGTTCGGTCGAACTGCAGAGTTTGGTGCGGCTTCTCAGGTCCTCGGAGACGATGGAGGATCGTTCATGATCCCACCGCTGCCACCATGTCGTGTTCCGAGGCGAAAGAAAGGTCAAAGCCCGGAGCCGCAAACCAACACCCGTGAGTCCTTTATCGA
Source organism: Ixodes ricinus (assembly GCA_037355805.1). Classification (NCBI taxonomy): domain Eukaryota; kingdom Metazoa; phylum Arthropoda; class Arachnida; order Ixodida; family Ixodidae; genus Ixodes; species Ixodes ricinus. Next base: position 26,063 of record JAZHYW010005618.1, read on the forward strand.
ACCCAAAGCGTATCTACCTGTCACGCGCATCTCGGACCCTCTCGCGTAGCCCACAGTCCCACATGCCGCCAGACTTCGTCTTCTTTATACGACAATAAGTATGCGATACACTTAAAATTATTCCTTTTTTTTTTTCGGCCCATGGGACAAAAAGACGGAGCTACTCTAGGGCCAGCCGCCTGATAAAAGTCCCACCGGCCTCCTCCACATCGCCCAGCAGAAGCAAAGTTTCTCGACGACGTCCATTAGTCACAATCAAGCTACCCCCCGCTTTCCCCTTTCTTTACTCACGCGAAAAGAACATGAAAGAAACGAGCAGGTGAACAAAGGAAACAACGCGAGTCACATAAAAAACAAAAATATATAAACGTCCAATAGCGAGCATCCCAAATGGGATTTGACACCGCGGCGGCATCCGTATTTCCCCAAGACACTGTCATCGGCCCGGAGCAGGGAGGGAGCGAGGGGCCCTTTCTCCGATGCCCGCGTCCGTAGGGACTAACAGCTTAAGAAACAAAGGGCGCGGGTTATTGTTGTGTTAATAGTTATCTCGCTTTGTGAATTGCTCTTCGGCATTGTTATCGAATAATGCGGCAATATCATTGGCGGCGGAGCCCAAATGGGGCTATATATACACGCGGAGAGCGACCCTTTCCCAGCGCCGCGAGCGTCAAGGCCGGGAGTGCGAACGCGCGGTTCGCTGCTCGCGATAACCATGTCTGCCTCGCGCACGAAGCCCGTCGCCCGCCTCGACGAGCGAATGATTCGGAGGAAAAAAAAATAATAATAATTCTCTCGATTCGGAAGGGGACAGCGCGCGCCGGAGGGACGACACATGGAAAACGACGACGGGAGGACCAAGTACGTTATGCGGGGACCCCTTCGGCGACCAAATATCGACAGCACGCACGGGAGCAAAGTTGAGGACAAGAAGAATTTAAGGGAGAAGAAAGAAAAGAAAGAAAGAAAGAAGCGGTCCCAAAAAACGACGAGACAGAAAAAAAGTTCGTGACGCGAATGGAAATCGAAATCGCTCCTGTAGCGTTCCCCTTTTTTTTCTCGACGACAAAGGGAATTGCTTCTATCGCGAGGGGATGAAATAAAGTATGCCGAGGTCGACGGAATAACTCCGGTGTCTGCTCCGGCGGAAATAAGTAAATAAATAAGCGCGTAAACCGGGAGGGCGAAAGGCGAGCTGGCTGGCGGCCGCTTTGTTGTCTTGTCTGCCTTCCTGCTTTCTTTCGTCCGCATGTTGGAATTGAGTAGATTGAAGTGGGACGACGCGAAGCGACGCATTTTTTTTTTTTTTTTTTTTGCCGTGCCGCCATCGCGGGGACAGAAAAACCCGTGAGTCCTGGCATTGGGACGCTACACTAGACGATTGCCTTTTGGCGGCAATCGGTGTCCGAGTTTTTCGGGAAGCTACGAAAAACGGGGAGCGGCTTTCACAATTTCAGTTTCCTCGGAAAGAACGTGTCAGCTATATACTTCGAACCATTTCATTTATATTCGAAAGTATGCATCGTAAACCAGACCCTTTGCCGACGCCCCGAACGAACTGCTGTCAGGACCTGCTCACGTAAGGACAAAACTTTTTTTTATATACATCGAAGCAAGAACGAACAGAATTTAATCTTCAACCCCGAAAGCACGTTGTAATTTAACAGTACGGCGACACGACGTCTCTCAAGAGCCTAACCAGAGAGAGAGAGATACGACAAGGCGTCTTTCGTGAACCCAAGAATCCTCCTCATCTAGAGTCGATATCTGCCTCCCACTGTCCCACGACGATCGCCCATTCTCTCGACAACATCCGATCCTCCCCATATCACCCATCTCAAAGTCCGTTTCACCTTAGAATGGACCGCACGGGACGCTACAAGCCATCAAAGCCAATACGATGGCGCATCAAATTCAGCGTCTACCTTTTGCGCGCGTATTTCGTCTTTTTTTTTTTTTTTGGGTGGGGGGGGGGGGGGCATTTTTGAGTTGTTTGAGTATACGCTAATATGAGGCATAAAAGAAAACAAAGATCAACACAACGGCACGATGCCAGTTAGTTCTGACGGGCGGAGGCAAGTTGGACTGCCAAGACAACTCCGCAGACGGCGCTTGTTACAGGAAAAAGGGTCATTGGTGTGGACGGTCCGCCTCTTCCCGACACGGATGCTATCGCGGAAGGCGTCGTCGGTGGCAGAGGCATCTTCACGCCGATGCGACACTTTGATCCAGAACGAGGAGCCGCGCTGTTGCGTCGCTCGCGTCACGCCCGCGCCGCTCTCTGCTCCTCGCGAGTGCAAGTCTCTAACAAGGTCGCACCCGATGGACCGCAACGGACGCTACGGGACACCTCAGACAACGCTTTGAATGTATCACCATACCTCGGCAAACCTCACTCATGAGGGCCCTCACTCACCCTCACTCACCCTCATCTTCACAGGTGAGGTGAGGGTGAGTGAGTTTCTGAACCAGGAAAATTCATGAGTGTGAGGGTGAGTGAGTTTCTGAACCGGGAAAATTCATGAGTGTGAGGGTGAGTGAGGGCCGTGAGGGCCGTGAGGGCTGTGAGGGCCGTGAGTGCGTGAGGGCCGTGAGGGTGGTGAGGGAAATGAGTGCGTGAGGGGCGTGAGGGGTATGAGAGCCGTGAGGGCCGTGAGGGCGGTGAGTGCGTGAGGGGTGTGAGAGGGCCGTGAGGGCGGTGAGTGCGTGAGGGGTGTGAGGGCCATGAGTGCGTGAGGGGCGTGAGGGGTATGAGGGCCGTGAGGGTGGTGAGTGCGTGAGGGGTGTGAGGGCCGCGAGGGCCGTGAGTGCGTGAGGGGTGTGAGGGCCATGAGTGCGTGAAGGGCGTGAGGGGTATGAGGGCCGTGAGGGCGGTGAGGGGTGTGAGGGCCATGAGTGCGTGAGGCCTCCTTCAGACGGAGCAACTTTCTCAGCAATTTCGGTGTTGCTGGCGGGTTGTTCCCTAGCTTTCCCTAGATCGACACGAATTGTTGAGATCGGGTCCGGCTCAAAACAAGCGAGCAACTCGGAGCAATTCGAAGACGTTGAAAGCGGCTGCATCCAATCAGGGACGCGATATTTTCACGTGATACCTCGTGCCGGTGATGATGACAACAAAAGACTTGGTTCTGGTTTGAAATTGCTCGTTTTTGGAAATAAACTGTTTTAATAAACTGAGGACGATGAGTGCGTGAGTGTGTGAGGAGTATGAGTGCGTGAGGGGCGTGAGGGCGGTGAGTGCGTGAGGACAACGAGTGCGTGAGGGCCATCAGTAATGTGAGGACGGTGAGTGAGTGAGGGTGAGTGAGGGGCGTGAAGGGCGTTAGGGCGGTGAGTGCGTGAGGGGCATGAGGGCCGTGAGGGGTGTGAGAACCATGAATGCGTGAGCGGTGTGAGCGCGTGATGGGCGTGAGGGGCATGAGGACCGTGTGAGGCTAGTAGTGCGTGAAGGGCATACGTGCGTGGAGGGCGGTGAGGCGCGTGAGTACTATGAGTGCGTGAGGGGTGTAAGGACCGTGAGGGCGGTGGGGAGAGTAAAAGGCATCAGTTCGTCAGGGATCTGAGCTCAAATAAAGCGCTTCCATTTGCATGTGGGGCTTTTGCGAGACGATGAGTTCTCTGTGAGGCCTGATTTCGCTTGAAGGCGTAGATAATTAGTGAGTGGTCGCGCGGGTATTGGCCCTTGGGGCCTCTCGCGGCATCTCCCGGGAAGTAAGATCGACGCTCGCCTCGCAAAAACTTCGCCGCGCGGATGCTTGCTGCGGTTTGGTTATTGGGTAACGGGTAAGAAAGAAGGAGTTTGTGCGAGCTAAGGCTCACTGCTTGGCGATATTTGATAGCGCGGTTTGCGCAACTAGCGTTAGGTTGGCCGTTTTCTTTGTTATGTTTGAGAAAAAAGGAAGCTGGGTCGGAATGATTAAGAGTTCGCTCGCTCGCCGCTTCAGACAGCGAGTCGCCGGTGAACGGGTGGCGTTTTGCTGGTTGACGGCGGATGAAAAACGGGCGCTGTGCTCTATAGTAGAAGTTACTGCTTGAAGCGCTCTGACTTTAGATATCTTTGCAGACGGCGCATGCCAACGCAAGTGAACTGCGAGCAGTCGCCCTTAGCCTCTACTTTTTTGTTCTAATTGTATACGCTGTTCGAAAGAGAAAAAAAGTACACAAGCACGACTTTCTGGACAAATATCCTCAAAACATCATGTTGATATTGGTTGACGAGCACTAGTACACTCTATCCGGTAACACAATATGAAACTTGATTTCATTATTTCTTTACATTGAAGAATTGGGCGATCAGTTCACTGTTTATTTCATTAAAGGAGCGGTGCAACGGTACTCAATTGGAATGTTTTTCTCTTTACACGAGCTTACTGGCACACCTGGGACTCAAGGATACTCACACGCAACGCCACTGGCCAAGAAACTCTTTGTTGCGGTGTAATTTCAAGGACAAAGCGATCATTTTCATTCAATCTCTCCTTTGCAAAATTTGATGACGTAACGTCGGGATCGCAGTACACCCATATGACGATCTTTGAATGCGGTTCATGGATTGACCCGAGCATTGCGTGGGCACTCGATTTGGGCTCGTGACAATTACTAGCTCGAGAAGCATTCGGGTAGTGGCCCGTGTCCAATCGCTGCAACGACGACAATAGCCGAGCCATAACAATGCCTGGAACTCAGCGCGTGTCCTGTGCTTTGCCAACCCCAGCGCGTGGCTATGAGCAACATTGGCGGCATATAATCCGCTCCAGATCACGTGGCCGCTTGTTCTGGCTGCGAGTTGAGGGTGAACGCTGCTCGTTTTTCTTAATTCTGGTCTCTATTGCGTGGGGTGAAAAACGAACGCGTGTTTCATAGGTCATTAACGTCAGGGATCCCTTTTAAGCGGTATTTGCGGAAAGTACGAAAATTGTTGCATCGCCCTTTAGGGGCGATGCAACAATTTTGTTGCATCGCCCCTTTAAAGGTTGGTTGGCAAAGCACAGGACACGCGCTGAGTTCCAGACATTGTTATGGCTCGGCTATTGTTGTCGTTGCAGCGATTGGACACGGGCCACTACCCGAATGCTTCTCGAGCTAGTAATTATCACGAGCCCAAATCGAGTGCCCACGCAATGCTCGGGTCCAATCTATGAACCGCATTCAAATATCGTCATCGGGGTGTTCTGCGATCCCCACGTTACGTCATCAAATTTTGCAAAGGAGAGATTGAATGAAAATGATCGATTTTGTCCTTGAAATTACACCGCAACAAAGGAGTTTCTTGGCCAGTGGCGTTGCGTGTGAGTATCCTTGAGTCCCAGGTGTGCCAGTAAGCTCGTGTAAACAGAAAAACATTCCAATTGAGTATCGTTGCACTGCTTCTTTAAAGAGCACTGCTGAAAAATCATAATTGCTTCATGTAATCGACCGATATTTATTATGTCAGTCATTCATTCCGTACTCACTACGTTTGCTGGAAACAAAAGGTTTCGGAGTGCTGGGCCTTTGTATGCGCATATTTCGCTTCCGGCAGAGGGTCACCTGTCGATGAGCAGACTCCATAACCCCTCAGAAGCACTAATGCCAAAATTTGCGCTTGCAGAAAAGCAGGAATTTCTTGTGAAAACCCGCTAGCTCGTAACTAAAAATTATAGAAGTGGTGTTTTAACTTCCCTCAAACACTGTGACCATTCGTAATTATGAATTTTATGAATTTATGGATTGCAAGCTTAAGTCACTCGTGATACAAATCAGCTGCACTGCGATTTGTCCACAGCCAGGAATTATCTCCAAAAACATCTGGCACGTTAATTTTTTTCTTGTAGTTCTATTGCACAAGACGACAGTGCACCAATAAATTGGCTTATTATGAATCGAAAAGTCACGCAAAAATAGATAAAAAATGATTAAAACCTAATTGAGATATCAGCACACGAAAGAGCAATTGAATGTAGTAGACATGAGCACATGCATAAGCGGAAAGCGTGTAAGGCTGTAGGCAAGCTGGCGTTCTTCGAGTTTTTTTAACCCTGTCACTAGTAGCTGTACGTTGCATTTATAAAATGTATTATGCTAAGAAAAAAACTATTCAAAGACATGTATACATTTGCTAATGGTGCTGCCGACAAGATCAATGGCGAATTAGAAATTCCAGGTATGTATTGATATTGTTGAATTACGTGTAAGGTCAAACGGTAAACAACGCTCGGTACTAAGTTTTAGTTAACCCGAGATTCGGACAATTGAATCGGCACCAGAGAAGAGACGTGCGTTCCAAAGTAATGTTTCAGGTCTATAAACGTTGAGGAGTAGTACTTAGTTCGCAGTTATCCAACAGTGCCCAGCTACAGCAGAAACAACGTTGAGCTCTAGCGGCGAGACACACGCACGGTTTCATTTAGACTCAACCAGTGATGTATGCACTCGCAATCTTTTATTTCTCTCAAAATTTCACAACAACCCTTTATAAAATAAATCATATCACTCTAGCACATTATACAATTCTGAGCATATATATATATATGGGTGGTTTCATTTGGATTCAGGCAACGAGTGGCGGTCGTATTTTTTATTTTGCTTCAAATTTTTATATTTTGTTGAGAATGTTCCTAGAAGAACAATCCTTTTCATTTTCATGTCCTGACATAATTAGTTCCTGAGAAAACAAATCTCAAATAAACGGGAAAGAACTACGAGGTTTCGATGATTCTCGTGTGTGGCGTATTTGAATCACTCTCAATCTCAAAGTATTCAAAAGAGAACGTCTATATTTTTTAGTGTGATATATAGGCATGTAGGTAAGCCGGCATTATAACTGCTATTTATTATTCGTCGCTCCAATGTTTGTAAAAATCCCCAAACATGCCTCCGCGAACAACTGTGACCTAAATTGCGGATTTTATTTTGAGTCGACTATGTTTAGAATCGCTTTTAAAATATTACCACGTGTAGAACCCTTTATTGTCTTCCAAATTAAACATAGTTTGTGTTTTTATCAAGTACGAGTACTGAGATATAAATTATGAAACAGAGAGGGTTTTCACTTTTCGTTCAACTTCAACACGCTGTATAAAAAAACACATTTTTAATTTTTTTTTCTCGCGTTGCGTTCTTTTTACACTTTTCTTTTAGCCAGAATACATTCCGTTAATGGTATTTGCCTTGGTTTTGAGTTTTAAGCCTCTAAAAATGCTAAAAAAGAGCAAATGCCGATGGTGGGATTTGACGATTTTCGTGTGTGGCGTTTTTGAACCACTCTCAATGTGAAAGTATTCAAAAGAGAGTTTCGATATTTTTTATTGTGATATATATGCAAGTCAGTAAAACGACATTCCATCTACTATTTATTATTCGTCGATCCAATCTTCGTAAAAATCCCCAAACATGCCTCAGCGAACAACTGTAACCTAAACTGCGGATCTTTCTTTTTTTTTATTGGACTATGTTTAGTTTTGTATTTAATATAATACTACGTGTAGAACCTTTCATTGCCTTCCACATTATGTAAAGTTTGTGCCTTAATCACGTACGAGTACTGAGAAATAAATTATGAAACAGAGAAGGTTTTCACTTTTTGTTCAATTTCAGGACGCTGTAAAACAAAAATTAAAACAAAAACTTTAAAAAAAAATTTTTGCGTTGCGTTTCTTACATTTGTTTTTAGCCAGAATACATTCTGTTAGAGTTCTATGCACTAGTTTTGAGTTTTAAGCCTCTAAATGTGCTACAAAAGAGCAAATGTTGATGGTGGGTTTATGGTTATAGCTGTATATTTTATTCTTTATTATAATAATCTAAGGGACGTTGAATAAATACTCATATAAAAACATGAATTTCGTTAGGCGAATAATAACAAGTTTGCAATGCCAAGCGTCTAAACACTATAAAATCGTAACTGCAGGAGCGGGTTTTCAGACAATTTCTGCCGGTGCCATGATTGGAGGGGCCTCAAGCCTAAACCCTATGCGCTACATAATCTATACTACGTTAGAAATATCAAAGTATAACATTGTAAAACATTAGAGTAAAATACGCTCTCTGTTGGAAACCTAGATTTTTAAATGCGAAATTTTATATTTTTAATGCGAAATTCATGTTGATAACAGAACCAAATCATTTTTCAGCATATTTAAAGGCTTAAAACTCAAAACCAGTGCATATACCTCTAACGGAATGTATTCTGGGTAAAATAAAGGTGGAAAAAAAAAACGCGAAGCAAAAAACAAAAGAAAAATTTTTAAAATGTTTTAGTGGGTAATGTAATAGTAATTTTCAATTACTATTACCAACGTTACTCAAAACTATTTTTAATGGTACAGTATCAATAGTATTCAAAAATCGAGTACCGATAGCACGCAATCGATATTTTTGCGGTAGTCAACCATCGATAGTGTCATCGATAGTTTTTACGGTACTTGGCTCCGGATGTATTGATAGTTTATACATATGTACCGAGTCCGACAGTCAACCAACGATCGCATACTATTGATAGTTTTATAATAGCATACTCTTGACAGTACAGGGTTTCAGCAGATTGTGTTCGCACTCCGATAACGATAGGATGCGGGCGCAAACACAGTTGTCGGTAGTCGATGTAGCGTGTATCGCTATCAGAGCTGTAGAAATATCTGCTGAAAAATATACAAATCCCCCTGTTCACAGACTGCATTGAGGTGAAGTCCCTATATGATATTCACTGGTAACAAAAAGCACATCGAGGGGCTTACCACCGAGGCCCTTAAGCGCCTTATCGGTCCGCCAACGAAACAGCGCCGCGCACGCCATCAAGAATACTTGCACGACCAAACAAAGAGACGACGGGACCGCCGTAACGATACGATGGATCCTTGGACACGATGGGCACCCCGGCAACGAGCGGACCCACGAGCTGGCGAGCGAGGCTTCACAACACCGCTCCCGGCACGGGGACCCGACGTGGCTGACACCCTTCCAAAGACCCCGACGAGCGCTGGAGCCGCCGCCAACAAAGACGGCAGGGCCTGCTCCCTACAATGATACCTTGGCAAACCTCACTCATGAGGGCACTCACTCACCCTCACTCACCCTCATCCTTACAGGTGAGGTGAAGGTGAGTGAGTTTCTGAAACAGGAAAATTCATGAGTGTGAGGGTGAGTGAGGGCCGTGAGGGCTGTGAAGGCCGTGAGTGCGTGAGGGCCATGAGGGCGGTGAGTGCGTGAGGGGCGTGAGGGCCATGAGTGCGTGAGGGGCGTGAGGGGCGTGAGGGCTGTGAGGGGCGTGAGGGCTGTGAGGGGTGTGAGGGCCGTGAGGGCCGTGAGGGGGCGATGAGTGCGTGAGGGGCGTGAGGGCTGTGAGGACCGTGAGTGCGTGAGGGGTGTGAGGGCGGTGAGTGCGTGAGGGTGAGTGAAGGGCTGAAGGTGAGTGTGAGTGTGAGTGTGAGGGTGAGTGAGGGGCTGAGGGTGAGTGTAACTGTGAGGGTGAGGGTGAGTGAGGGGCTGACGTGAGTGTGGCTGTGAGGGTGAAGGTGAGTGAGGGCGACCTAAAATGCCGACCTCTGTGTATCACGCGTGACTACGCGACTCGCGCGTCGCTGCGTCCTTCCTGAACGTCACGTGACGCTCGCGCGGGATATGATTAGCTGGGATATGGCTCCGCAGAGTCCTCACGGTCCATCGTGTAAGGTGGAACGAAGCGTATATTCGCGAGGCGCGGTCCGTATACTCGCTGCATCACCGCGCTGCGTAATAAGCCGCGCGTCCGATCGAAGGCGCCGATATTCGCGATGCGGAATGAGCATATGCATAAGATAGTAGGCTGCGACGTAACTATCCCGAGCGGAAGATGGATGAGGTAAGGGTGGGATGACGTATGAGAGAGCCGCACGCCGCTCCCCGGCCGCGTATCCACACCAGTGACCCACTCGCTTTCAACCTCGAGCACACCAAAACACTCTCTCGTTTCTTTCTTTTTTTTTTTTTTTGGTTAACACGTGCTTCGGGCAGGTTTTCTCGTTTTCGTCACGATGACTGAAAACACCGCGCACTTTGTCTATAAGGGAACATGAAACGGAAGCTGAAGTGCTGACGGGAGACTGCGGTGATCCTTCTTTCCCTAACGAGATTACGACGTTGTCGCGTTCCGCTGTCTCAAACTATGCTGCACCGCGGCTCCACTGCGTGTCTTCTGAATAGATAATTGCCAAAATTATCTCCCCGCCATTATCTAAAAAAAAAAAAAACTAAGAAAATCTTGAGGAAAACCTAGTCAATTACTTTTTTCTTGGCAAACACAAGTGCGTGTGAACAAAATACTTATTACGCTTGTGCCATAAGCTTGATGAAAGTGAAAAGCTCATTCTCAGAGGTGGCAAACCTAAGCAAATCACGCGATCCCACACAGTTCGTTTCGCGAATGGTCGGAAGACGCACGCCCCTTCGCCATGTGCATCACCGTCAGCTCAACCGGTATGTTCGCTGACAAAATAGATCTTTCCGTATCGGTTTGCGTTGCTAGCTGACTCTCTCGTGCCACCACTTCGAGCATGGCCCGAACACGCCGCAGAACTTGCACTCCGCAGAGTAAGATCTACAAAAAGTCCCTAAATTTAGCCCGCCACGCATCGGCCCCTGAGCTCCTAAGTAAGCTCCAGCCTGCTGGCAGGGTTGAAGCTTACCTAACCGCTTTCCTACGTCACCGAACTCACTCTTGCATGAAACAAAGGGATTGACAGTGCACTCCCCGTGTCACAGGAAAGAGCGGCTAAATCACACCACACCGAAACGTCGCCGCGTCACGCTGCGAAGACCACGACGACATTCCGTTCCGGCCCCTTTTTAACCCCCCCCCCTCCCCGCCCACAGACACATATACAGAAAAACTGACGAGAGGCCGACGGTGATTGCATTGTTCTCAAAGGTTCACGCGATCCCAAGCCCATGAGGCCAGCCTCAGATGGTGAAATTTCTCCCAGCAGTTTGACGTCGCAACACTCGCCGCCCGCGTTCACACGCAGCAACCGAATTCCTACGATTTGTCATCACCATCATTAAATTTCAATTTTTTTGCACTATTTAGACACACAGTTACGCGCTATAAACGTGTTTTTATAATACCAAGTCATCTATTAAAACGGCCTTTGTGACGGCATTACCGCCACAGGGTGTCACGTGAAAATATCGCGTCCCTGATTGGCTGATGCCGCTTCAAACGTCTCCGAGTTGTTTGTCCGAGTTGCTCGTCCGTTTCGAACCGGACGTTACCAGAGCAATTTGTGTCGCAGAGCCAGTATCTAGGGAAAACTAGGGAACAACTCGCCAGCAACACGGAAATCGCTGGGAAAGTTGCCCCGTCTGAAGCTGGAACGAGGTACCCTTTCGCGCAATACCAGTTTTACCCGAACCACGACGGAGAAGAAACAAAATTTGGAACAGGGCAAGTTAGTTTGGCGTGACATCGATTGAACTGCGCCACTGCGTTAGACATTAAACGACAATGAGACAAGAAAAAGTTCGATCAATATCAATGAAAAAGAAACGGACCGATACAAAAACCCCAATCGGTTTTACTCTTTTTTTTTTTTTGTAGATTGATTGAGCGCTCAGATATTCCGTCCGTATATTCCTCGATTGCAGTGTACGTGTACTCCCGCACCGCAAAAACGCAGCGGAACAAATCACTAAAACTTTTCGTGGCCGAGCGAACCGCGAATTATCGTTCGCCGCGCCGGCCGAGAACAAAGGTACGGTAACAAAAGGCAAGCGCCGTCCTCGAAGTTCGGAGCGCCGAGGCATCACTCAGAGTGCCGCCGAAAAAGGGCCATTTATCGGCATCCCCATCCTCGCGATTGCCGCCGCCGCGGCTAAGCTGCCGCGGATTGGGAACACGCGCGGGCACTCTTCGCTAAAAATATGTCTTCTCCGCCCCTCCGACGCGCTGCCACGCTCCATCCGCGGGGGCATCGCATCACCGCATCACCGCCACGGGCACGGACTCCGGGTGGGCTGGATTGGCTCAGAGGAGTCGGGATATCGCGAAACTACGAAGGATTCGAGTTCGACCGAGTTCGATCAAGTTCGACTGGTTCGAACTTCGCACGCCAAGTTCGACTGAAGCTGCATTGTTACGCGCACGCGCGAAAATCGATAAACGAGCTGACGCCATCTGGCGGAGAAAAATTGCGATATTCATTCCGTGTGTTGTTTCGTCGCTCCGCATTAATAAACTAACCCAAGTTTATTGGTCACTGGTAATTATATTGTAAGATATAATTTAAAGAACTTGAGTCATTATTTGTTTCCCAACGTTCTAATTTGTTTTGTAGAAGTCGGGCAACAGTGCCCATGGGTCCACCCAGTCGAACTTCGTCGAAGTTTGCTAAAGGTTCGAATGGATCGCCGAACCAATCGAACCTCATTCCTGGCTAGATAACGAAGAAACTGTTCCAGGAGGATCGTGTCGTCATAGTCACTCGCTTGATCGCGCCCTTCTCTTCCAAAAAATGCGGCCCTCCGTTTGAGATATCCATGTATGAGTGATGTTTTGGAGTTCGTAGCGTCCCATTCAACGCTTCTGCGGCCTCAATTTGCGAAATCAATATTTCGGTTCAGCATCTCACACAAGATCACACAACAACAGATTCTGAACTATTGTATACCCCTTCCTTCGTTGTTGGTTCGATGTAACAAAGCAGTACGCAACGACGTGAACCGCGCTAAATATTGTAATAGTTTTTTTTTTTTTTGGCGTTACACACGACGTCGGAGACCAACGCTGGCGATGCTGCACGGTACATGCCTATATATGCATCCATTACTGTGCCGGTAAGACACCAATGAAGAGAACAATGAACAACTGCTTAGCTTAAAGAGGAAGTATCGAAAAAATAAATATGAAAATAAAATCCCTCTGCGCCTTGTTCGTCTACCTCCTTGTTCTTGTCCGTGTCCTTGCGCTCTTTTAATTTTTAATCGTGAAATACCAACTAGCCCAGACTTTTACGTTAGTCAACTGTAAAAGATTTTGCTAGTACATGCAGAGTGACATATTTATAATCGCATCTTTCAGCTGAGGAAATCAAAATATCGGAAATCTGGGAAAACTGGCGATCGCATATCTGTTGTCTAAACATGTCACGACATGATGACACAAAAAGGGAAAGACAAGAACGACTAACAGAATGTCCAATCTATAACTTCAACTATTTTCAAATCTGTCAGATTCGAAACCCACAGAGCGTGAAAAAAGAACACGCCCAAAACAGTCTTGAAACCGAGCCCCACAAAACTCTGACCCCAGGATGTCTTTCTCAGCAGCCTCCACTGAGAAAACAAACTGTTCTAACCAGCCAAGCCCAACCTACCATTGGTCGGAATACAGATGCGCGGGACGACAACAAATCAGAAACGCCGAGAAATACCGCGCGCGGACCAATCCTTGCACTTTGGCGCAAATACCATCTCGCGCCTCTCACGCTTAGCCCTGCTGCTGATTGCTTTCTGCGGAGCGACTCGACTAAAACATAAAAAAAAAGCTGATCCCAAAAACTCGCGACACAACAAGCAAAGAAGGAGACGATAGCAGAAACAATAGACACTGCGGGGGCCTCAAGGCGGTGGCGGCGGCGGCCGAGCCCGCGTGTGATTCTCGGCACGAACTATGAGCGGCGTCGAAGTTGGCGGTTCGTAACAGCGGGCCGGCTTTCTTTGGAGAACAAACAACCCCGCCGAACAATGGAGTACGGGCCAAACGTATCACAGAGTAAGCAAAAAAGAGCACGGTCGAAACAAAGGCAAACGAAGAAGAACAATGTCGACGAAGCAGACGAGCGCAAGGAGAGCACACCACATGCAGTAACAAAGCTGTTGCGCGGTCGCCGCTGCGGCAACAGCGCAACGGTTGTCTGCCGGGCTCGCATCCTTCTGCCAGTCGATTTTTCCACGTTCTTATAAAGACAGATGAGAACAAATGTCCCGATATGTCTCATTTGAAAAATTAGAAAAACAAAAACCCGCTTCCTATACTTTAAAATGGAATGCACCCAAAATGTCCCAAAAGCCACGTATCCATGATTAAGAACGTTTACCCTGGCTAAACATAACAAAAATGGTAACAAGACGGTTTAGGCGTTTCGTACTCATACGCAGTGGTGTCAGTATGTGCTGGAGATGCACTTACGGCCCGAATATCCATCGATACAGAAGATCCAACGAGTCGAAAGATCCAACTGGTCACGTGACAGGCGAGACGGAATATCCATCGAGACTGAATGTCCAATTGTGACGGAATGTCTAACGAGTCTTAATATCCAACGAGACGGAAGATCCCACCAGGCCTGAATGTCCACCGTGCCTGAATATCCATCGAGACGGATGATCCAACCAGGCCGGAATGTCCACCGCGACTGAACGTCCATCGAGACGGAATGTCCAATCGAGACTGAATGCCCAACGGGTCACCACTTTCAATTTGTTCATTCATCATTTCGATGAGTGAAGAACGCATGTTTTATTCGTTTATCCGGTACATTTGGCGGTAAAATTGACGTCCCATGACGTCATGGTATCACGTGACACCACGTCTAGACGCTTCCCGTCATGTTGTGAACACGACGCGTGACGTCAATCGTCAGGTCAGGGAACGTCAAGTCACGTGGCCTGATGTCACGCGTCAAGTCGTGGCGTCAGGTTATTCCATAACGTCTCGTGACGTCAATCCCCCGGTTAAATCTAGCGGTGAAATGCACAGACGGGCGGCCCGACGAACGAACCATAGGGTGCGCTAATAGGGAATTTTCAACTTGAACCGAATTTGAATCGAATAGTGTCGAATAGCGGCCATAAATTCGAATATCAAATCGAATCACAAATACCAAATATCTTATTCGCACTGCTTGCATGCAAGACTAAAAAAAAGAAACGTCAATAAAAACAAAACCTGACGTGTTTATTTTTTTAAAGGGCACGCGGAACAAAGAGAGGCTAGCGGGGATAAAACAGATGTTAAAAGTCCAATAAAAGGGTTTTACCTGCAAAACTGACATCTGGCACGCCCCAGCGGAGGACTGAAGATTAATTTTTATCACCTGAGGATCTTTTCACATTGAAATCTCGATCACACGGCGCCTTCTCTGCGTGTACGTTAGACAGCGGGCACCTCGACCGGAATAAAGACGGTTTTAATGACCACTCTTGAAACGACAAACTTAAGACGCGCCCGACGGATGTGTCCACCTGTCCACGTGTGGATACGCAGCCTTCTGTAAGAATATACGAATATGGCTGAATCGGCTGTATCGGGTGACGCCTAGCATCACCTAGCCCTGGGCCCTCGAACCTCGCTCGATGCAGCGGAGAGCGACCGGTTAGAGAAAGAGGTCGGGCAGTTATCGCTGTTATTTGTATTTTGATAATAATTTGTCACGTTAACGACGTAACAACCGAGAATAGGTTTATAGTGCACAGAGCTGGCAGCAGGGGACGTAAAATACTTGGATTAAAAAATGGCGACATGCATGATGTACGGGTTTTCGTCGAGAGTATACAAGACGCCGTGGTTACACGACTAGTTTGTTCGAAGAACACGGGAAAAAAAAACACAAAAAAACTACTTTCTCCTTAAAATTATTTGCTATTCTAGGCTTCTGAATGCAGGCTTAATTTAGATCCAACACAGGCCTGTGAGGACTAGTTCGCCACATGAACGGCGTTCCTGGATAAACCAGAACTTTTGCCACCAGTGTTGCCATCCGATGTGTGGAATTATTCGAAAACTCCTGAATACTACAAAATCGAAAGTCGAATCGAAATATTTCAGGCAATCATTATTCGATTCAAATTTGAAACTAGAATATTCGCACATCCCTATGCCTAAGCAACCATAATGCGGCCGAAAAAAAGAAAAAGAGTTGTATGAATGTTGATGAAGTTGAGGTCTTGGACTATTTGGTTTGACAGCGCTGTCCGTGTATTTCTTCATCTGCTCCCTCGTCCTTTGCGCTGTTTAAATTGTCAAAGTTGTATGAATATTTACGGCGACTGGAAATCACCTTGGCATTTAAACTGTCGTGGCATTTGGCGCGGGCCAACATTTGTCCAGAGCAGTGTACGACTCCCAACTAAGTATGCCGCCCACTTGCAACACGCACAAGCAGCAAGTACACGAGTACGAGCCGGCAACAACGCTGCTCCATAATGAAACAGGTAGGCCAAACACGGAAGAGCAGGTGAACAACAACGCGCACTCAGCGGTCGCACTCATTAGGGAGTTTTTGTAGACCGTTTTCCCTGCTCCGCTATCGCTCTCCGCAACAACGACGCCGCTAGTGCGCATGCGCGCTGCTGGCCTTCACTGCAGAGTTCAGGATATCCTAGCGGCGGCAATCCGTTCCCCACTCGTCTCGCGCCGCCATTTTCGTGCTGAGTGCAGAGAAGGCGCACGGATGTATTGCTAAGTTACACGAGCATCAAGGAGAATGCTGGGAATGTAGGTCCAGGCGCCACACGTGCTGGCGGCTTCTGCAGCAGTAACTGTTTTAAAGCAAAAGCCGAAAACAAATGGGGCTGCATCTTTCGTGCACGCGCGTTCATGAACGCCTTATTTTGGGTATTTACTTCGAATCTTTTGTATACGGAGAAAAAAGCGAACGAACAGGCCGCGTACACCTATATTGGCGACGTGCGCGACCGAAAGCGTCGCTGTGGTCGGCCTTCCACGATTGGCCGAACGCTAACTATGACGTCGGAAAGGGGATTTATCATCGACGGAAATAAGAGGAATGAAAGAACTTTAATTTTGACGGTGTGGGCAGTGTTCCTTTGAGAGCGTAATGATTTCAAGCTTCCACCATGCTATTTACAAACACCATCGAACTTGTTGTTTGCAAGGTAATGACGTCACAAGGAAGAACCATAGGAGGGCGCCACCAAAACATCTCGTCGCTAATATACATTCAGCATTCTCGTTGATGCCTGGGTAATTTAAAATATGTATATTGGCGATCTCAACAATTCGAAAATGTGTCTTCCTGAATTGTAGATATACCGGGTGTCTCAACGCAGGTGTTCAAAAATCACTAAAAATAAAATAGCTAAAAAAGAACACTTTCCGAAACTAATTGCCAGCCACGGCGGACGTCAAGAATTGCCAAGTAACATATTAATTAGCGAAATACTTAACTAAAGGCAGAGAAAAATGGGAACCAAGTAGACAAACCGCGCCGAAGCGAGTTCAGCGTCTCTAAAATTGATGATGCGGGCCGGGGGCGGGGAGGGGGAGGCTCATTACTTAATTACTAGGGATGCCACCAGCTTTGTCGAACTTAAAGATTGAACCTTCAACGTCTGGCAAAATTCGACGAAGCTCAGCTCCTCGAACCAGTGTTGCCGAAAATTTATACAAAAACTTTAATATTTCGGGGGTCAAGTATTTAATACATGGGGTTTCCTTCAAATTTTATAGTGTTTCCGCACTTTTCCGCGAAACACTTTCAAAATTCGGAGGGGAGTATATTTAGTACGTGAGGTTTGCTTGGAATTTTATAGATTAATTACCAATGGTTACACAATGTAATAAATACGAAAATTACTTTTATGAAATTAGAAAACTTGGTGATAAAAAAAAGCTTTTTTCTTTATATGTGTGTTACCTGCCAAATTTCTGTTTTAATATATGCTAATCAGACGTTCTAGCACACTCCACTCTGTAATGCCTACGGGCCCGAGGTAACAAACAGGTAAATAGCTCAGTACGACAAATGTGCCCCCTCTCCAGCAAGGTGGGTTCTCGACATACCCCTACCAATTACCGCTCTGAACAGACGCAACGACACGATGGCGAGACGCGCAATATCGCCGACGAGAAGGAGTGGGATGGGAAGATTAATCCTGCTCTCGAAGGGGGACGTGTCCACTGGGCTCTCCGTTGAGCGCGAAGCACCGCCCGGGCACAGCGGTCTTGCTCCCGAGCCTCCCCATCGCGCAGACACGATTCATCGATTCGTCTGCTCGGAAGATACGACTCTCCGGGTGACGTCATCGACAAAGGCTGCTGACGTCACGGGATACTCCGGCCGGTTGCGCATGCGGTGTTGGGGAGGAAAGCCATCGCGCGATTCAAGATCACGCGGTGTCGAGCACGACGCAAAATCGTAGAGCGTCCAGCATTGACCACGGACGGCGCCGCCAGTCTGCAGTCTGCGTGGCAGCACCGTCTACCGCCATGTTGTTGTTTCTGTTGTTTGTTTGTTTTTCTCCAAAGAAAGGACAACGGAGCAAGAATCGTGACCACAATCCACGCGCCATGCTAAGCTCATTGCAGAAGTTGAGAAGCGCAGCGAGATACGCAAGGCGAAGTTGTAGAGGCACATATCCCAGTGGCGGTGCTGCGGGGATAAATAAAATGAATCGCCAGCGTTGAAGTAGGTTTATCAATGCTCTTAGCAAAAAACGTAAAAACAAAAAAAACATACACACGGTGATCTGGAATGTACTCAATCTGGGTACGAATAGGGTGACTACATATTACTCAAGGTAGAAAACGGGGCATCCCAGCTTGGAGAGAAAGAGGGGAAAAGGGGGGGGAGGGGGGTAAATAAAAAAAAAATTCTACACACGCGTTTGCGAGAGAAAAGGTGTTTGTGGGCAAGAACAGTTCTGAATTTTACTCTCGGGGTAAATATTTTAAAGTAACCTTCGGTTATTTTTGTGAAATGTACTTATAACGAGTAGACATAGTTTCGGTTTGCTTCAACTCGCTTGGTGCCAATTTCGAAACTATGCACTCCTGCGAAAACGGGACATGATTCTTTATTGAGACAAAAAGACAGAAGCGGACCTCAAAACGGGACTGTCCCGGCCAAAACGGGACGTCTGGTCACCCTAGGTACGAACGATTCGAACCTTGGCATTTCAAAACTAATTCGCGCCCAGTCACATGATACACGCCGGAGCAAATCAAGTCTTGTCAAATAAAACTAAAAACACACACACAAAAAAAGAAGCGATGTGCATACAAAGGCAGTAAACATGGAGACTTCATCAACATACTTTTTTAGGTCTTTTTTGCATTTTTAATTTTCCTTTTTGTCCCCCTACACACAAAAAATACGACGCAGTAGAGAAGCTGATACTACACGAGACCTGCCCAGAGAAATGTTACGAAATCATTCATTCGGTACATCGGACATGTATATTGCGGGCTAATTAGAACCCTATAAATATAGAAACACACAGACACACACACATATGCCGACGAAAGGGGAGGGCACAAACAATCAGTGTGATCCATAAAGCCGGGGTACACCGCTCATACCACAGAGTTATTATAATGTAGGCTAGAGGATCAATTGGCGCTAGTGTGCTGTGGCAAATTGAAGCAGACAGCAACCAGTCGGAAACTGACTTCCGGTAATGCATTTCTACTGGAAAAAGCGAGTGCATTTTCTCCCTGCGCTTGACTATAAGAGCAAATATCACGAATAATTCGTACGTAGTAGGTAGATTGGAACATTTCTCAGCCACGCAGACGAAATAATTGGTCAGTTACGGCGTTTTTATTTCAAATTCATGGCATTCAAAACGGTGCTAAAACGGCTTCGTACATGTCTTTATGTGCACTGTCGGACACTGCTAGCGCGAACACGGCGTCGGCGCTTTCCAGCATGGGGGATATACGTGCTAAACGAACGAAGGGCATGTGGAAAACCAAGAGAGACGGCGAGAACTACGCAGTAACACTGAATCAGTGACTCCCTGTGCACGTATACGATCAAAGTAAATTGAAGGTCACGTAATAGAGTCCGATTTTCAACAAATAAAGACTGTTTTAAGTTTTCTACTCTGAATATGTGCGAGGACGCTCAAAATCTTTGAAAATAGGGAGAAGCCAGGGAACAGGTGACCGATAAAAGCTAGCTGCCCGACATAGTAAATAATAAAAAGGCACACCTTTCATAGCCCACATACTTTATCCTTTACATCTCCAATGTTTTTTAGCTGCTCGTAAAGACGCACTACTGGTTCATTATCATATAGTGACAAGACGGGCATATCAGCAATATATAAGCACCACCGGAATGCTCGAGAACCTTGAACACACTCTACATTCCTTTCGATTGCTATTTTGCTTAGAATCGTCGCTCGTTTTTACATAGCTGCTATGAAACGGAGATTTGGGCCTGAAATATAGCGAAGTTTAACATCGTTCACTGCTAAAGAGAAATGTACTAACTAAAGCAATTACACTTTTACAATGTTGATGAAAGTACATATTATTCGGTATGACCCAAATAGCAAAAGTGTATACGTGTTATTTTCCTGCGAAGAGACAAAATTCACGCGCGATTTCCCATGGGAATGCACAGGAGGACGATAAAAGTATAAACGCTTTCAGCGAGTCAGTTACTCGAGCTGCCACCACTCGGCGCGCCCTCCGCACACTTTCTGGGCCGCCATAGCCGACCTTCAGTTTCTCGCCGTTGCTCCGCGTTGTGTGCTGCACAGGCCACTACCAGGGCTTCGTTTTCGTCTCATTTTACGTTCCGCGTTGAAATCTTGCATTTTCTTTAGGCCTTTCGATATTTAGGACTTTCATTTAATCATTTGATATCTATATTTTGACATATAGCTCTTGTATTTTCTTATTTAGGAAATGGAATCGGACAGCGAATGGATCGACGATACAAGATTATGAGGCTTCAAGGACCATGTAAGTTCATTTCATTCTTACGTTTTTGTCGCTAATAAAGGGCAGTCAACAATATTGCGACATATCTGAAATTTCAACTGATGCAGTAAGGCTATCACAGTCGTGCTTCTCACTGCATGTGCGCGCTCGTTTCCGTAAAGCCGACCCGCATGTAAGCAATTTAGCGTGCGACGAGACGAGCGGACGGAGATTTCTCACTGTCGCTCGTCGCATCGCTTCGGTTTTGGGATTTCTAGCAAACGTCGCTCACCGTCTTGGTCGCTTGCTCCGTGGCTTCCATGCGGTATGCCTCGTCGCGCGACTGACCGAGCGACAGCGGAGCGGTCGCCGTCAGCTTGTCTCGTCGCTCGCCAAATCGCTTACAAGCGGTTTATACTCAATTAATTTACAAGCGCACAACATTGAACCATTGGCGGCTCGATATTAAGTATAAACTGCATGCAAGCGATTTGGCGAGCAACGAGACAAGCGACGGTGACCCGCTTCGTTGTCACTCGGTCAGTCGCGCGACGAGGCAAACCGCATGGAAGCGACGGGAGCAAGCTGAATAAGACGGTGAGCGACGTTTTCTAGAAACCCGAAAACCGAGTAAGTACAGAACGAGCGGGTTAATAGAGATAATTAAACTTGAGGAAGAAAACGAGAAGGGACAGACAAACACAAACTTCCAAAAACCGAGCGACGCGACGGGCGACAGTGAGAAATCTCCGTCGCTCGTCGCTGACTCTCGTCGTTGTCGCCACCGCTCGTCTCGTCGCACGCTAAATCGCTTACATGCGGGTCGGCTTTACGGAAACGAGCGCGCACATGCAGCGAGAAGCACGACTGGATAGCCTTACTGCGTCAGTTGAAATTTGCGTATGTCGCAATGCTGTAGAGTGTCCTTTATTAGCGAGAAAAAACGTTAGAATGGGATGAACTTTATATGATCTCTGAAGCCATAACCTTGTATCGTTGATCCATTCGCTGTCCAATTTCATATCATAAATACGAAAATGCAAGAGTTGTGTTGAAATATAGATATCAAATGATTACATGAAAGCCCGAAATATCGAAAAGACCTAAAGAAAACACATAATTTCAAAGCGGAACGTAAAAGAACACGAAAACAAAGCTCCGGTAGTGGCCTGTACAGCACACATCGCGGAGGAACGGCGAGAAACTGAAGGTCGGCTATGGCTGCAGGGTCACGTGACGTCAAGATGGCGGCGCCCATGAAATGTTGCCTCCCGGAAGTCGCATAGACACTAGCGCCAGTTGAACCTCTAGCGTACATTGTAATAACTCTATGGCTCATACATCATACTACAGTGTTATCATACAAAACAGTTTGCAGACAAGAGTCACCGCAATATCCGTGGTTCGAATTCCACGTGCCGAAGTTTCGCCTTGAACTCGTTGCCATGCCGCATTCGAAACACGGATGTCGTGGTGACTCGCGTTTGAATCTGTTTGCAGACTGTCTTTTGTATGACGTATAAGCTGCGTGACCCCGACGTTAAAAACAAACAAGATAGGGTATTTAGTGGTTAGAAAAAGAAAGCGTTTACCGACAAGCGCATGTAAACGGCTCGTGTCAAAGGAATTAAAAAAAATAATAAAAAAACGAGACTAGTGCATTAGGGCCACTCCCACACGCCGGCGCGAGGGCCCGACACTTCCGCACTCGTGCGTAGGCACGCATAAAGAGCAAACGGCGCCGATAATTACAGCGAGACGCCTTCCTGCAGGTCTTGCTTCTGCAACGCGCCCTGCCTCCATTGTTCCCAATGCGGGACTCGTAACAATGCCTATACTCATGTAAATAGTCGAGCAATTGCCACGTACGCACAACGCCCACCGTGTGGGCGACAATATACAATTTCCCATAATTGCCGATGCTCTTCACTGTCATATTTCCCAAATATACTAGAAATCCGAGCGCTCCCAAGAGACAGAGTCGTGTCAGCGTGTCGTTCGGCGAACCGTGCGCGGCCCCGCGCTCTATCACAGCACACGCTGCTAATATCGAGGCATTAATTAAACACCTCGACGTTTCGTTAGCGCCACTCCTTTAATCAATTCGGTCTAATGCCCCGGCGATAAAGCGGGCTTCCATTAGAATGACCTCCATTCAACGAGGAACGAAGCCTTCGACCAAGCTCGGCACAAGCGCTCATTTGCATCGCCACCCGAGATAGCTAACGGTCTAACAACAGAAAAAGAAAGAAAAACCTTTTTGCGAACGTTTATTACCAGATAAACTTCGAGCGAGTCAAAAAATGTTCACGGAAGGAAACAAGGAGAAATCCGACAAGCATGCGCGAGAATCGTATGCGTGTCATCGTCCCAGCAAGCGCGATGAAAAAGCAAAGCGCGTAGCCTTGGCCAACCACAAAGCGCACTTGGGGAGCGTAGCCTTCCCGCGTCGGCCACGGCCGAAGTGATGATCACCCAGCGGCGGAGACTCGTCGGGCTTGCCGACGTTCTCGCACAAACTCAGATGCAGGATGCGAGAGAATTGGTCAACCGTTAAAACTTTCTCTTTGAAAGAGTCCCGCGGACGGCTGGCTGGCTTCCGGGACAAAGACAATGGCGGCTCGCGGACCAGGAAAAGTCGGATGAAATCGATCTATTCTATACGCCGCAAGCTTGGTATGGGCCCAGGAAGCATTTCTGAGCAAGTGCGGTCATTGGAAAGGAACCATCCGCCAACGCAGGCACGTATCCAGGGTAGGGGGCGGGCGCCCGGGCCCTCCCCGAAATCTTCCATTTTGCTGGGACCTTCTCTCCCCCTCACCCTCATACAGCATTTTGTCATGGGCGCCCCCCCCCCCCCCCCCCGAAACAAAATCCTGGCTACGTGCCTGCGCCAACGTTCGGATAGCCCCACGTAAATACACAGATGGTCTGAATTTATTTCACGCCGTAATTTAATTACGGCATCAAATTACTTTGTTGCAATGCAACGTAACGCACGGAATCTGAGACAGTTCTATAACTATTCGCAGCCCCGACACAGTATTGATTTGTTTTTAGACATTGCATTTTGCCTGCGGCCCAAGCACAAGCAGAACGACTAAATTTCCCCAATGTTTCTTCGTTATTGTTTATAATTTCAATTTAGACTTAGTTTACTTACAACAAAAAATATTATTCAAATAAAAAAAAACTTATTTTGTTGAAAGGAACTTTTGAAACTCCTGCTGGCAAAAGATATCCAAATTGTATTACGGTGCATTATACAAAAAGGATAAAATACGAGACTGTGAGGCACCAATTAGCCACGACATCATCTCGGCATGTGGAGGGCCACTAATCACGAACGATCGCTCAGCGATACAAATCCTTCATAAATATCATACAAGGGTCCACCGACAGAAGGACCAACCTGTCACCTCCGTCAAGTCATAAAACATTTACGCAACAAACACTAGTAAAAAAAAAAAATATCGAGGAGTGGGTAGTCATTCACAATTTATAAAACATATTTTTTCCACCAGGAACTGGACATCATTCATGCACTGCTCGCGATCCCTCCAAAAAATTTCCAGACCGATAATTGGTTCGCGCAAGAAAAAAAAAGAAAAAAAAACTGTACGCGATCACCCCACCGCGTCCCGATCAATCACGACGTCTGGGCCGCTTGAGCAGCGCGTTCATTCATTCCCAAACATAGCCGCTCCCGGATTTTATTTGATATCCGTCCGGGCCAAACCTCTTTCTCGCTGTTTATTTTATCTCCTCGGTGCGCGTGTGTACGTGTAAACGGACGCGTGAAATGAGTGTGCTTTCATCTTCGATAGCTGCCTTCCCTTTCCTCTATCGCGATCAGAGAGAGAGGGACGGGGCAACGGCGGTGGATCTTCCACCATGCATGCATAGCCTCTTCCACTCAATAACTGCACGTTTGGATCCGCAACGCCTCTCGCTGGTCGCCACTCTTTCGCTTGCCGCGCAAGATAAAGAGTGCGCCGGATATGGCCTGGCCGGCCTTCGCCTGCCGCTTTTGCTTCTTACTTTACGTGTAACAGTACGTCGGAAAGAACTGCGTTTTAGTTTTATTTTTTTCATCGCGACGTTAGAGCGGCAGTGCGCCACTCTTGCAGGCTACAGTGCGTCGAGCAACATAAGCAGCAAAAAAAGAAAAAGAAAATTGCGAGTTGACGTCGTCCAACGTCGCCATAACGTCGCGTTCCGCGGTGTCTGTATGTATATCTTTTTCTCTTTTTTTTTTACTTTTACCTTTTTATCGTTCTTTTTCCGCGTGCACTACATGAATATAAACGCGTGCGAGCTTGCGCACGCGAGCGAATCAAAGCATGCAACGACGTCGTTTGCATACTTCTCGTCCCTCTTACGCTCTCCTTACCTCGCACACTGTTTATCACCGAAAAGGAAAAAGAAAAGACGGGAAAGCCAGGCCATTTTTGGTATATATATACGCGACGTTTCGGGACAACATTAACACAACACGGTCCTTACATTTTTTTTTTTTTCGTAGCAAAACGGCGCAAAAGAAGAGCTCGACAAATCGATCGAAAGACGTCCAGTAAATTTCGTGTCTATGAAGCGGCCTGATTTAGAATGACGCCAAGTACGACACTTACGCGGATAAGACAACTTAAGAAGCTTACTATTCTCAACAAACCGTATTTATCGAAGAATTCTAACAGGGACAGAGGAGACACCGCGAAGCTCTAATTGGACCCAAATTTTTGGCGCGTAACTGTGTCCATCCGACTGGATGGACACATTTGATCGCTACTGTCGTAAGCGACATGCCTCGTTACCAGCGTTGGGAAGTATAGCGTGGTTCAAGTCACCAGGCTCGATATAAAATGGACCGTAAAAATCGACGCCAGCACGTAGCAATCTAAACTTTTCGTCAAAGGTGTATTTCACAGGTCGGTTTTTTCTTGTAAAATTACAAAGCGTAGTTCTCTTTCTGTAAAAAATAAGGCCAAGAAACTTGCCAGGGTCTACGGCGGGCAGCGACGCAGACGACTAGGGGTTCAGCAGCGGGGTGTGTTTGGCGTTTGTAATGATAGATAGCGCTACCTCCTTATCGCGACGGCTCGCGACCACCGTGGTTTATTAAAATGAACATAATATTTTTGAAATGTACTTTCGGTTAAAAAATAAATGCGGACAATAAAAGCAAAAGTTACAGCAAAAAACGCGTCTGCCTAACGGCGGCGTTTTTGCTGCCAACGGATTTCGTCTGCGTGTCGTCTGCTTTCTTTCGCTGGTCGGCTGCACCTTCGGACGCTGCTCCCGACGCCATCTATCAATACGAACGCCAAACACACCGCGCTACTGAACCCCTGTCCACGGTGGTGTGCCCCTGTCGTCTGCGTCGCCGCCCGCCGTAGACCTTGGAAAGTTTCTTGGCCTTATTTTTTACAGAAAGAGAACTACGCTCTGTAATTTTACAACAAAAAACGACCTGTGAAATACACCTTTCACGAAAAGTTTAGATTGCTACGTCCAGGCGTCGATTTTTACGGTCCATTTTAGATCGAGCCTAGTGACTTGAACCACCCTATACTTTAGGTGCATTGTACTTAAAGTACTACTTCAAGTAAGTTTAGAAAGCGTGTACTTTACTTGAAGTGCATATTTACTGAATATGTACTTGTATATTCAGTTTTTTTTTCGTACTTTTTGAGGAGAGCACAACTGGCGACTTCAAAGTACATTCCCCAAATTTGGTCTCGTTAAATGTGTAGCATAAAGCGATGATTTATCCACTCTGAAGAAATACTGGCGTTTCTGATAAATACTTTTCAGAAACGCGAGCAGACACGCATCGCTCATTTCTGAGTGAAATAATGGCGGCTATAAGACCAATACAAGTGCGTTAGAAGTTGATTGTGTTAAATAGTTCGGCAGCGAGAGTAAAATAACTACTCTGTGGCCGCTTGACTTTACCCAATATTCGCAGTCATTTCCTAAAATAACTGGGGCAATGCATACGTTAAAAAAAGACATTAAAGGGGATTGAAAGGGCATCATAAAAGATTGTGTTAAGAAGTACTTGTACTTTACTTTGAAAGTACATTGTGTTTATAGTACTTTACCTCAAGTGCACTGTGCCCGGCTTAATTACTACTTTACTTAAGTCCGGACCTCTCGTTTACTTTGCACTTTACTTCAAGTACTTTTTAGATGTATAACACTGCTCGTGTGCGACAACTTGACCGCAGATTTTTTTCATACATTTTAGTGAATCCAATATATGTAGCAACTGATTAATGCAGACTAAAAGACTCGCCTCCGTGTAGAATCAGACTTGCGACTAATACAGTGACACACATTCAGAGTTACTGTAGACTCTAATTAAATATGCGCATAGTAGCTCCGACAGAGCGCATTTTAGCTTGTTAAGTTTTCCCGGCCCATTGCTTCTTACTTTAATTATGTTGAAGTAAATTCCACCGGCATTCAACGAAGGTGATAGTTCGCGCCTTAATATTTAGCGACGCAATGACTTTTCGGCGAAATTTATAATTTTATAGGCGGCCATTTGCCTAATTTGCGCTAGCAGCTGTGAGTTCATTTTTCCCCTTCCTGTATAATTATAACATCTGCTCCTATGCGTTTGTTTTATTCTCTATCGTTCCATTTTGCTCGTTGAATCTTGCTGTGAAACACTCCTTTGGCTGTCCAGGTGCTGTTTGTAGACACGGGAAGTATATTATTAAGCTACATAAGTGATATCATTATTACCCGATGACTTCTAATTATTACTACTGTTGTTACTATTAATAAACAATTCCGGAAGTTATGTTTGAGAACTCGAAAACAATGACATGCATCCAACGATCAAAACAATTGTAAGCTATGCCTTGAACGTCGCTTCTAGAAATGTATCCTATGCCTAGCATGCTTCTGCATGTTGTTGTGTTAAGTCTTTCTTTCTTTTTTTTTTCTTTTTGCTCGTGCCGAATCGTAACGAGTACTACACGTACATGCAACCGCCTCCAGAAAAAAAAAAAAAGCAGGAATTACACGATCTTGTTTGTAGTCACGACGACTGGGCGAGCTAGTAAATTATGCGTCATTGTGTACACAAAAACAAAAAGAAAAATTTAGAAGATCATACAAATTTGTCACGGTACGGGAAAGTTCACTGACCAAGCCTGCACACACTGATATCGCTTTTGTTCTCCATTAGTTTCGAGAGTCCACTTGCAACACCAAAGTATACAAACAAGGTGATGGGCTTCTTTCTACGGTATCTATAGGTGCTCCCCGACCGAAAGCTGAAAACTATGCAACGTTGATACGGCGTAGCAAACGCACAAAACCCCGGTAGAAGATAAGATGACTCCTTAATTATCTGAAGGGCCCGTTGCGTCGCCCCTATCTCTGAAAACAATGATCCGCAATGTGGGGGAAAATTTTTCGCGGCGTTGGGGAAAGTCGTGAGTCACACGCGCCCCGCATTCCAGTGCAGAAACGTAGCGTGCAATGCCGGTAAAACTGGCGGACAGATTTGCGCATAGATAAAGACGTGGGCGCCTCAATTACAACGCGTATCGTCCCGCAGTCGGTGGAAAAGGACGTTCATTTCGGTCTGGCGTCAGAGTTACTCACAGATAACGAAGATATTTCACTCGGCCGCTGCACAAAATCGCGGAGCACGATCGCGCGGCTCTCCAGTTGCAAAGGAGCGATCCGCGCAAACAGCGCGAAGAAAAACGGTAACCAGTGACCGGAAACAGCATTCCGGGATAAACTTGGCGAGTATTTTTGATGAAACCGACACACAGCTGTGACAAACGCAATTAGAGGATCCGTGTCGTTCACCGCAGCTTTATTAGGGCAGGGGCCTCGGGCGCTTCGGCAATGCTGAGCGTGCTCGCGGTTCAATCACCCACATCTGGTGCACACAACGAGCCGGGGGTCTTCCGTCCGCCAAATGTCATCGCACTACCGCCCACTCTAGCCGGCATCAACAACGCCCAACTGCTACCTTCGGCGGCGCACGGCAAAACGACTCTCCATCGCGGCACCTCGCACAGACAGCCGCTTCGCTCGTCTGGCTCGGACGACACCATCTTAGAAAGAGACACGGCCGGTGAGAGTTATCCGAATTTCGCGATCACTGCCCGCAGCTTTGCCGGCAATTAAAAGATCGACTCCAGCGAGCGTCGGACGTCGAGAAAGAAACCAAAACTGTGGTTTGATCGGAAGGGGTGGGGAGGGAGCCTGGGCTCTCGAACCCGCTTACCTGGCCGCTGGACGCCGCCGGTGAGTTGTCGGCCACATCGTAGATGACCGGTGGAAGTCCGAGGCCCGAACCGCCGAAGACGGAGATTCCAAATCCAAAGGATTCACTTCTTTTCAGCTGGA
The DNA here is from genome assembly GCA_037355805.1 of Ixodes ricinus. NCBI lineage: Eukaryota > Metazoa > Arthropoda > Arachnida > Ixodida > Ixodidae > Ixodes > Ixodes ricinus. The sequence continues at coordinate 55,071 of JAZHYW010005618.1, forward strand.
CACTCCGCAACTCTCGGTCCTCCATTATCCAAAGCCATGTGCATATGCTGCCCCCGTTAGGCAGACGTCTGAATCTGCCAGTCGACGAGGAGGGCTCGCGAACAACGCTCGCGAAGTTTCACCTTCGTTTGTGTAATTTTAGCACGATACAGTCATAATAATCGTCGAATTCTCGTTGCTTTCTCGGAATATTTAATTATGGGGATTTTATTGCTTGTTGAATGAGTGACAGCCCGTTTAAAGGCAGAGAAGAGCAACGAAAAATAAAGGAGTTGCAAATTTATTTCTAGCGCGTACCCATGGTCAACCCCATCGATAGCATCATCACGGCCTGTTGCCATGGGAACGCCGAATGCTGCAAGATGGCGGACGAAGAATGACTTCTCGTGCGTGGTGTGGTGTGTTCTACAGCATTCCTTTATAAATAATCTGAACATTAGACTTTTTAAACTCGAAACTAGAGCTATAGGTGTCCGTTAAAGATGAACCTTTTTATGAGAACACATCGTCTCTTCTCATCTGCTTCTGTTCGAAGGTGTTCTGTCTCTATGAAGTAGGTAACCTCGCTCAGCTTCCGCTCTTCATTCATTGTGTGCTGTTGCACGGTGTGTTTAGAAGACACTAACTGCGTATTTTCTTTATAACATAGGCTCGAGGCATCACGGAAAGTGGAGGTGATCGATGGGAAGCGTATCGCGAATGAGATCGAAACGGAAATTCGCTCTGCCATAGACAGCGAACTCGTCCACGGGGGCAGGAGACCGCACCTTTGCGCAGTTCTCGTCGGTGACGATGAAGGAAGCGCCGTTTACGTCAAAAACAAGATCAAAGCATCAGAAAGGACAGGTAAGTGTAGAATCTTTTATTAAAGATGGCTTTCTGACATCTTGCATTAACATACTTTCTTTTTAGATTGAAGATATAATAAATTTACGTTGTGGCAACGTTTATAATGTAATTAAATGCAAAGGTGCAAGCGAGCTGGACAAGAGGAGCGAATATAAAACTACAGTGGTTTCAAACTAAAACAGTGTGCATGAAAAAATCAAACTGGCTGTTGGAGTAAAAAAAAAAAGATGTGTTGAATAGTTTGAAGCTTTTAACGTATGTGGAAGTTTAAAGTATTTTTGCTAAATATTTATTATGGTAGATGACCAAGTTTGATAGTCCTAATTTCCGTTTCCCACAAATTATTGTTCGCAGCCGTCATCTTCATTAATATCTCAATGTCTAGTCTACCTCTAAGTTCGCCAACTACTCGCTTGTGAGTCATGGGTTGATTCCAGGCAGGCAGTTTCTGCATTTGTCCATCACGAAACAGAAGAAACGATGGGAAGCTTGGTTCCTTTTGGTTGGATAGGTTCAGCTTCACGTATGGATGTCAATGCGCTCATCTTCGCTTATCCGATGTGCGATGACCAAATTTCTGGTTCTTCTAATAGCTTCTATCGAGATTAAACATGTTCACTGTTCTATTATCCTCATCTGATCAACTGAATACTATATTGTCTAAATGAATTGGACGAGATAACTAAAGTATTAGGACCTATGAGACATGGCTACGATCTGAAGCTCTAAAATTTCACCGACTTGGTGAGTTCCCACAGTGTGCATTCTGGGCTTTAGGGAGAAATAGGCTTGCACAGTTTAGTTTTATCCACTTTTAGGATTGCAAACACTAGGTAAAGTTAAGCCTTATCTGTAAGTAAGATTCCTTGTACTATCGGGGAAAAATGAAATGCGAACAGAGGAGCGCGTGGCTTGCCGTACAGGCTGCGCCACCTGGAAGTGAGCCTAGGGGCGAGGGTGCGTGGCCTACTCCGATGTGTTCACGCCCTTCGCTCGGCACTCCCCAAGCTTCGGCAGTGTGCCTCTCAGTGCGCTGAAAGCTGTCACCGCTATCTTTGTCTGCTCGGCGCGTGGGCCGAGCTTCTTCGCACCGCACGCGCTGAGCCAGCAAAGATAGCGGTGATAGCTTTCAGCGCACTGAGAGGCGCACTGCCGAAGCTTGGGGAGCGCCGAGCGAAGGGCGTGAACACATCGGAGTAGGCCACGCACCCTCGCCCCTAGGCTCACTTCCAGGTGGCGCAGCCTGTACGGCAAGCCACGCGCTCCTCTGTTCGCATTTCATTTTTTCCCCGATAGTACATATTTTAATGTGTTTGAGCACAGCTTACCAACAAGCCTATGGTGCCAGTGAAATGGAGCCAAAAGCGGTGGGCCATGTTGTCTCTCTATTTTCAGTGAGCATGTTACTGCTAGCTAATCTATTCAGGCTTGAGAGTCTCTGTTCTTGGTGTGCAGGTTTGTGTGTCTTGTAGTCATCTATGTACTCAAACTTCATGTCTAATGGAGTGCAGTTATGGGCACTGTTGCGACCGAGCTGTTGTCCGGGACTTGGTGTACTGCAGGAAGCCGAGTCAGGGCAGGACCTCATCAGGATGCAGGATTCGGGAAGGACCAGAGAGCAGGAGGGGTGTCTCGTAAAACTCTTTGTTTATATATTGACAGGTTCAACTTGAGAACACATGCTAGCAGCCGCCCGCAGCTCCTTTTATAGCATCGTATTTCCCCATATCCCTAGCTTGGAATCCCCATGGTCAAAGCCTCGACCAAAGTGGTGGGGCCATTGTTCCTAACTTCCAGGCACTCCCCTCTTCCTCACACACCGCCACCTGCATCACGCACACCGATGGGCCAGGCATCCTTGGTCACTGTTTCGTGGGTCAGCCTTAGGCGGTCCACGGCATCATCGAAGTCTGGATGGAGGAAGAGAGATAATTCGTCCTAAGTGCAGGCATTTTGGCTTCCATGCGGTAGGGAAGTAATCGCATAAATGCTCCAAGAGGGGCCAGTTGGTAATGCCGTCTTGTGTTGGCACTGGCGTCGGTCAACTCGATAATCCTTCGTAGAAGGCCACGTCGTCCCTTTGTACGAGGGCACGCTGGTGACCCCATGGCGCCTCTCGCTTTGCTTCCGGGCACAGCTCACCGGCATCACCTGCCGATGACGCTCAAAGGCTGTGCACCTGTGCTGATCGAACTGGACGAGCGAAATTTGACTTTTGGGGCCTTTCACAACAGCACTCGATAACAACCTACCTTCTATCAGCATTCTGACTATTTTCCCTCAAGAGAAGTAAATATGAAACAAATGCTGTGCAAGCTTGCCCCTTATACACTACTATGTATCAGCAGTAAAGGCTCATAATTTTTGTGAGTCCTGCATAAGAATGTGAATTTGTTTCAATTTTTGAAACTTGGAACCAAACAAAATCCACATTTTATTTGGATTACCAAAGGTTCAAGACAGCTCCGAAGTTTTTGGTGAAATAAAATTAAAAGAAACCCTCCAAATATTGCCCAAAGTCCCGTAAACACGAGAAATGCTGTGTTCGGTGGTCCTGTTATACCTTCCGACGTGTCCGGGTTTCATAGGTGTCCACTTTGAGGTGTTTCACCAGGACGGCGCCAAGGGGAGGCCAGGGGTGGCGGGCGCCTCCCCTAATATTTTTCCTGCCACCCCAAGATGAAGCAGCTTTGTGTGCAAATAGTTGCCTACGACGTCGGCTTCAAGACCCAGTGTAGCGAGTGTCCAGCCTTTAGAGCCGTTCATGCCTTTCATTAATTTTTTTCTACCAACTGCCATCCACGGGAAGTCGTACCGCGGGCGAGTAAGCTATCGAGCGCTTCAGAAAAAGCAGCTCCCCTTGTGACGTTTGCTGGCTTTTCTCTCCGTATTCCGCTCTGTGGTGCTAATCTTCAGCGGAGACCGGAGACGGTTAAAGTCAAGTTCATGGGGAATTCAGAAAGGGAAGCAAAACCTGGTTATGAGTTCGAGCACATGTGGCAGAGGTCCCTGCTACGACAACCCCACTCCCCCTCCCCCTCTCCCTCCTCGTGTCTCCGAATTTCCCCTTTCAATGAGCACACCGCATAAGCTATCTTCGATAAGCCCGTGGGTGACAGCACCTCAGAGCGAAACCCCCCCCCCCCCCCCCCCCTGTCCGCCCCAATTTGGTTCGCTCCCCGCTGCCCCCTCATTACGAAAATCCTGGCGCCGTCCCTGTGTTTCACCCTCCATGTTTTTTTGTTTTTTCAACAGGAATAACGAGTGAAAACATTCACCTGCCATCATCAACAACGCAGACTGATCTTCTGTCTCTGATCAAGAAACTGAACGAGAGCAAGTTTGTGGATGGCATCCTCGTCCAGCTCCCGTTGCCTCGGCACATCGAGGAGAGTGCCATCTGCAATTCGGTGCTTCCCAGCAAGGACGTGGACGGATTCCACGCCCTGCAGATGGGGCGCCTCTGCCTCAACATGGACTCTCTGGCCCCGTGCACCCCGCTCGCCATAGTGGAGATCCTCCGAAGAACAGGTGAATGATAGCAGAAGTAATATTTATTTTTGTTCGGGAGAGCCGCAGCATTGCAGAAAGGCAACTAGCCCATACGGCGAAGGCCTGTGGTGCCGCATCTAATGACAGTCTGATGAGATAGTGTGCAGATGCCAAAGAGGTGCTGACAGTGTCTATATGGAGCTTGTGAACAAAGATGAAGGGATGGATGTTGTGTCGGGTGATGACAGCCCTGAGTTGTCTGGTGGGCTGCTTGCTGGGTCTGTCTTCTTTCCAGCTGGTCCCCACGACTCACACTGCTGACTCACACGACTTACACTGCACTATTGTCGCTGCCAAAATGGTTGGGCGTCTCTTTCGAATTCCCAGCTTTTGGAAATCACTCGTTGCCTTCCATGGTGCTTATGGCCAAACGTGCACGGTTGAGGCGCCAAAGTGTTATCGAAGCTAGAAATCTTGCGCCGGAGACGGAACACACTAGAAAGACCTCCCTGCCATTCTTTTCCTGCCAGTGACCATAGTCACTAAATATTAATGCAGTATTGAAGCTTAGAGGATATACCTCTTCCTAATGTAGAACTGGGGTCAAACTTAAGCCCTTTTAAAATTGCTCCTGGGTATCGCTTGGCATGTACTATATTTCCCCAAAAATAGTAGTACTAGCTTTTACGAACAAGGCATGTTTTCCTGCAGAACATGC
>JAZHYW010005621.1:0-19988 GCA_037355805.1 Ixodes ricinus
CGCGAATAAACGTCTTTGTCTCTCAGCAATCACCGCGTCCGGGTGTGTCCCTACCCGCGGTCTACATGGTGTCAGAAGACACAAAGAACCCGGCGAAGTAGGCTTAATCTGAAAAGGCCTAACGGTCAGCCTTCGCCGAACAGCCGCGCAACCCTGCCGCTGCAATGGCTACAGCAGCGACAGCGGGAAACGTGACATCCCTGCTACCAGCCCCGAAGCCCCTGGATACGTCGCAAGATCTTTGGGTGGCATGGAAACTTTGGGCGAGTGAGTACAAGCTCTACGCGACTGCGACCGGGCTCGCAACGAAGCCTAAAGAAATTCAAGCGGCAACGTTTTTGGTCGTAATCGGCGAAGAGGGACGGAGGATCTTCCGCACGTTCAATTTCGAAACGGAAGCGGATCGTGACGACGTAGACAAGCTCTTCGAAAAATTTGAGGAGCACTGCAAGCCCGTCGTTAACCTCGCGTACCACGACTTCGTTTTCGGCACGAGAGACCAAAAGTCGGGAGAACGCTTCGATGAATGGCTGACGGAGCTTCGTACGCTCATCCGGAACTGCGAGTACGGGCAGCTCGAAGAGAGGATGTTGAAGAGCCGCATCATCCTAGGCATAAAGGACAAGCGGTTGCAAAGCCATCTGATCAACGAGAACCCCGATTTCCGCAAGCTCGTGGAAATTTGTCGCACGCGAGAGAAAAGCAAGGAGCAGGTAGAAGAGATACAGAAAACGACCCAAGTTGGCCGCGGCAACGCCGACAAGCGCCAGGACGGCACTGAAGAGGTCAACTTCGTACAGAAGGACAAAGCGTGCGCGAAGTGCGGTTACGCGTACCACAAGAACCAAGCCTGCCCCGCAGAAGGCAAGAAATGCAAGCAGTGCGGCAAACTCAACCATTTCGCGAGCGTCTGCCGATCAAAGAAGCCGAACAAGAGAGGCGCCGGACAGATGAAGAACTCGGAAAGTTGACAGCCTGGAATGCGAAGAAAGCTACTTTCTGCATGCCGTCTCGTCGAGCTACACGCAAAAAGGTGGAGTTTGGAAAGCCGAGATCAACATTGAAAGCAAGCCAGTGGTCTGCAACTTGGATACAGGAGCAAACTGTTCAGTGATTTCACTCAAGCAACTGAAGGCGATAACACGCAAGCAGTTGGAGCCAAGCAACGCACTACTGAACACATTTTTCGGCCAGAAAAAGAAAGCTGCCGGAAAGGTGACTCTGCAAGTGTCCAGCAAACACGGAGCTGCTCGGGCACAGTTTTCGTTGTGCAAGAGCCGGTGCAAGCAACCCTCAGTGGTGAGCTGTCCCAGGAGCTAGGCCTCATCAAACTTGTGGCCACAGTGACAGAAGAGGGCCAACTCTACGAAGCGGCACGACCGTTCGAAGAGACTTTCAAGGGCCTAGGTGAACTACGTGGGGTGGTGTACCACATGAAACTGCACCAAGGATCGCAGGGTGTAGTTAAGCCAGCCCGTAGCGTCGCACTGGCCCTCCGTGACAAGGTCAAGGCTGAACTCGACCGAATGGAAGCAAATGGAGTGATAACCCCCATCACCGAACCGACTGAATGGGCCAGCCAGATGGTAGTTGTGGTCAAGAAAGACAAGATAAGAATATGCTTGGACCCAGTTGACCTCAACAAAGCGCTCAAGAGAGAGCATTACCACATGCCGACGCTGGAGGTCATCGTCACAAACATCGAGGGTGCCAAGTACTTTTCTACATTAGACGCTGCCACAGGATTTTGGCAGATTCGACTTGACAAGCCCAGCTCGTATTTGTGCACCATGAGCACGCCTTACGGAAGATACAGATTCCTCCGGATGCCGTTCGGAATCGCCACTGCCCCAGAAGTCTTCCAGAGAGCAATGCACCAGGTGCTCCAAGGTCTCGACGGCGTCGAGGTGGTCATGGACGACATACTGGTGTGGGGTTCCACAAATGAAGAGCACGACAGACGTCTACAAAATGTCCTGCAACGGTGCCAAGAGGTGAACCTCAAGCTGAACCTGGCCAAGTGCCACTTCTTCAAAGCGGAGGTACGCTACCTCGGCTTTGTGCTAACCGACAAAGGACTCTCGATCGACTCGAACAGAGCAGAGGACATCCTTGCAGTTCAGGTCCCAGAGAATGCAAAGGAACTGAAGACATTCCTGGGAATGGTGAACTTCGTTGCCAGGTTTATCCCGAACATGTCGGAGTTAAGTGCACCTCTACGAGACCTGCTGAAGAAGGACAACGCTTGGGTCTGGACCGACTCCCAACAAGAAAGCTTTGAGCGTCTTCGGACAGCCCTATCACAGGCACCGGTCCTGGCATACTACGACAAGACGCAGCCCCTTGTGTTGCAGGTAGATGCTAGCCAACGAGGAGTAGGAGCTGTCATCCTGCAGAATGGACACCCCTGGCCTACTCTTCTCGCTCACTGACTGAAGTGCAAGAGAGATATGCACAAATTGAAAAGGAGATGCTAGCCATTGTGCATGGCTGCACCCGCTTTCACGACTACGTCTTCGCTCAGCCGTGCATCCTGGTGGAAAGTGACCACCGCCCTCTCGAGGCGATCTTCAGGAAACCACTTCACCAGTGTCCGCTACGTCTGCAAAGAATGCGCCTGACTCTCCAGAAGTACTCACTTCAGATAAAGTACAAGCCGGGAAACGAGATGTTCATCGCAGACGCCCTGTCTCGGTTTCCATCGAAAGAGAAGGTGCCAGAGGAAGAACACTTCCAAGTGAACGTCGATCCAAGAGCTGACAGTCTCTGCAGAAAGACTACAGCAGATCAAGCGGGCAACGAACCAAGATGAGAATCTCCGTACCCTGAGAGAGTATGCAAGCACGAAGTGGCCAGAAGACAAAAATGCGGTCCCCGAACAAATCCGAGCCTACTGGCCGTACCGTGATGAGATCCATTCGGAAGACGACCTCCTCTTCCGATCAAACAGACTGATCATTCCCAGCACCATGAGGAACGAAGTCCTAGACCTCCTGCACGCAGCCCATGGGGGTACAGAAAAGATGAAACAACGTGCCAGAGACGTCATGTTTTGGCCTGGAATGTCAGCAGACATCCAAGAGAAAGCAGAAAGATGTGCGCTCTGCAGACAACACAAGCCCAGGAACCAACGGCTGCCGATGATGAGCCATGACGTCCCAGAACTGCCCTGGCAGACAGTTGGCATGGACCTTTTCCACCAAGCAGGAGAAGAGTATGCGATCATCGTGGACTTTTATTCGTTCTATTTCGAACTTCGACGCTTGAAACACACAACGGCAGATGCTGTCATAAAGTTCTGCCAAGAGGTCTTCGTTACGCATGGTCTTCCCCACAAGCTGATCAGTGACAATGGGCCACCGTTTAACAGCCACAAGTTTGCCGAATTCATGGAGCGCTGTGACATCATCCACGCGACATCAAGTCCACATTACCCCCGTTCAAACGGAATGGCCGAGCGAGCCGTCCAAGAGGCGAAGAAGCTTCTGAGCAAGACTCCCTACGACACGGCAGAATTCTACAGCGCCCTGTTGGAATGGAGGAACATGCCAAGAGACAGGCTCCTGCAGTCCCCAGTCCAGCGTCTGATGGGAAGAAGGACAAGGACACTGCTGCCTACGCACCGCAAGCTTTTAGAGCCTGAGACAGTGCCACCCCAGCAGGTGACTGCAAGACTTAAGGAGATACGCCAGCGCCAACAGACCTACTACAACCAAGGTACAAGAAGTCTGGAGCGTCTGCACCCTGGGTCGACGGTCTCAGTGTTCGACAGTCGGACCTCTCAGTGGTCGCCAGCAGTCATAGTCACAGACGACCCTGCACCCAGATCCTACATAGTGGCGAACGAAGATGGACAACAGCTTCGTCGCAACAGAGAGCATATCCGCTCCCACAGCCCCACAACGGACGACGACCACAGCCTTCGGGACCCCAACCCGTGGCACTACGGAGAAGCTCAAGGCAGCCCCGCAAGCCACATCGCTACATAGAGTGTGACTGAGCAAAGCCTTAGCTCCAGACTTGTTTTCTTTTATTAAAGAAAGGGAGATGTAGCCAGCGGCATCGTTATACGCATTACCGGCACAAGCAGCGCCGCCAGCCCTCTGTAGTCGCAACCAAAAGCGCGCGAATAAACGTCTTTGTCTCTCAGCAATCACCGCGTTCGGGTGTGTCCCTACCCGCGGTTTACAACGCATATTTCGCATTTTATGAGTGCTAGAGTTGACGGAACATCACTGAAACTCGAGTCCTAGTGAATGGGACGCGGGCAAGCGCAAACCGACATTGACATGGTTTCTAAACATAGGAAAAGTTATAGCTTAGTACAAACCAGATCATATAGATTTGTTTTAGGAGGAACCGGTAGTTATATCTGAATAACTAACATGAATAGCAATGACATTACAGACCTGTAGAACCAGAACAGGGCCAGGAGAAGGCAACAAAAAGCGACTAGGAGCAGCATGGCAAGAGATGATTTGGCGAAGCTTCAACACGCAGCAGCTGCAAATTGAACATTGATAACGCGTGACCCAGCTCCGACTGATTTAAACCATGTTCGGCAATTCTTTTTTTGTGCAATGTTTTTTTATTTGTTTTGTTTTTATTACAGGCGGTGACGTCCGCTGCTGGTGGCTGTGTAGGGGGTGTTGTTCCGGACGTTGTGGTTGGCGTATAGGGCACCTGTCACGAACCTGCCAACTGTTAGAAAAATTATCGCCTGGCAGCCTGCCACTCTCTGGAATCGAACCTGAGTCCGCCAAAGCGTGAGCGTTAACCACACGTGTACGCCATGGCGTTGGCAATCCGCTTTATTATAGTACGGGTATTGTGGAACAAACGTGAGTATGAGTCTCGAGCGTATAGTGTCCGCTAGGTGGCCGCAGTTGTTGCGACGTTGCGATAAAAAATTCTACGTCATTTCTTAAGTAATTCCAAATTTAACCGGAGTTAATTGTTGAAATTAAAATGCTTCGGCTATAGGTGGCGCAAGACGCCGCCCGGTTAAAAGGGCTGAGCTGTATCCATCTATCCAATACCACCTAGCAGAAGGGCCCGCGCTACACCATACCCGCGCATTACGTCATCGTTAGTGAATCCCTGAGCAGCCACAAGCGGCAGACGCAGCTGAAACTCGACGAGAGTACGGCCATAGTCTCCTCTGTACGCACAAAGCCTGGCAGTTCGACGACGGAGATTTGGAGCACGAGGATCTGGTAGCACAGAGCATCAAAGAGCCATTTCTCGGGGAGCCTGGACGTCAGCGCACAGCTTTTGCGGCGGCGAGGATCCGAAACACACTCGTTCGCTCTGGAGAAGTGTGTTTCGGCGTCTCGCCGCAGCGGGACGCCAGTCACGTGGATCTCCTCTCATCCGTTGTCACCCGCTCCACCTTTTCCATTTCGGCGGCCGCTTCTCGTGGCGATCTGCCAGGCGAAGCGGAAGACGCGGGTGTCTTTGCGTCGCTTCATGCTATATATATATAGCGTCGCGCTGGCTGTGAGAGTCCGAAAGATGCGCTGCCCACGTCGCTGCGCGTTCCTCTCCTCCTCTCCCTCACTTTTGCGGCACATTGAGTCAACGACTTCGCCGTGAAGTGTCGAGACTATCGCAGTGCCTGCACTGTGGATTAACACGGAACTGCTTTTTTATTTATTTAGTCGATCGTTCGTTTTTTTTTAATTCATTGTTTCCATTAGGTATATATGATGAGCATAGAGTCAAAGATCCAAAGCACGCAACGGATGTTTTTGCAGAGCGTCGTCACATGACCGTTGCACAACTTGTTTGGGCGACCTTTCCTCCAGCTCAAATTTATCGAGACCATACTCTGCAAGTTGAATTTACTCAAATGTTTATTTGTTTACTCAAATGTTTATTTGCTTTGTTTTTATTCATGAATTATGACCATGAAAAGATAATTCCTCCCCACTGAAAAAAACCAGTACAACTTTTCGCTATCCAGATTATAGAACTGGAATTCTTTCTGGATTTTGTGTGGGTTTCACGTTTTCGGAAATTATTTCTTTGTCTGCAAACGGATTTCAGGTTTCCAGAAACAATTCCGGATAGATTTCCAGTTCCAGTATCAATATTGTGAAAAGTTATACTGTTCTTTTTTTTCGGTAGGACTGCTTCTATATTTTACATATGATCTTATGACTTTGTAGAACTAGAACAAGGCCAGAGGCAAAGAACCCACAAAAAGCTACGACAAGCAGCAGCTACTAAACCTATTCGGAATGTGTTTTCTTCCTTTTAAACTGATCTAATCCTTAGCCAACCGTTTCTATCTGAGCATTCCAATCGAAGATGGTTCAATCGAATCATGTCTGCACTCCCTCTTTAGTGACCATGACTGTAAAATTCCAATGTTTATTTTATTATTATTTCTATTTTTTTTTTTTTTTTGCTTTAAGGGAAACTTGGGAAAAGTGAGATGTGACCTCAGGTCACACAAAACTTAGACAGTGACTTCGAAAGTGTATTTTACGAGGCGCGATCGAGGAATCATTTCGAGCACTAAGTAAATCGTGAAGGACCGGCCACATGACACATCCTAGTTGGCGTTCCTTCGCCAGATTGTCGCAATCCAGCGACAAACCGGGGAATACGTTGAAGCTTGAGGAATGTTTCCGCACTGCCGCGAAACACAAGGGTAGCTGGACAATTTCGATAACGTACCTGTGCGCTTCCGCTCTCATTCCAGTGGAACGGGCGGGTAAACTTTTCAATGGTTGAAAGGAGGAATGAACACGTGTACAGACGATGAAAAACGCGCAACTTTCATTGGCAAAAAAAAAAAAAGATCCTGTGCCCTATTTGTTGTTGTTTTATGTGCCTCTTCTTCTTTAAAGCATGCATTTTTTTTAAGCCAACTCCGGTCGAAGTGCAACCAAAATAAATGAGCGGCACGAAATATGATCACAGCCGATATATTAGGTCAAAGGGAAGCCGCGTACTCCACAAAAACCGATTTTAACAATGCGACCAGCTGCTCTTTGGCGGGTGTCAAGCGGGTTAGCTTTTGGTCAAGGAACACTGGGCGGCGCCTACCGCAGCACCACGGTGACGTCACGTCGCGGCCGTATGGCTGATGATCAGTGTTGCCATCCCTCTAGCAGTTAGTTTCGGTTTCGCCATAGACGCTCGAAACCAAACTTTGAGCCGTCATATTTATAAAACTAGACAAAATATCGAGAAAAAACAATATGTATACAAGGTGTCAAAAAAAAAATTACACGGTGTTTTTTTACCGCAAAATTAAACTATTCATCGCCGAACGCTCATTCTCCGCCCAAAGGTAGAGCTAGAGCTCACAACCAGATGCCAAAGTTTCAGCCCGATCCGATACTTTAATCAAAAGCTATGGGTGATTTCCGGAAAATTTCAATGGGAAAATGGCGGCCGAGGGAGTTTTCGGATTCGTGGGGCTCTATGGCATCAGAAACCGAAAACGGGCAAAAATGGGCTCCATTTTCCAATTGAAATTTTCCGAAAATCAGTTATAACTTTTGAATAAGTTATCGGATCGGGCTGAAACTTTGGCATCTGGTTGTGACCTCTAGAGCTACCTTTGGGCGGAGAATGAGCGTTCGGTGATGCCTAGTTTTATTTTTTGCGGTAAGAAAAGCTCTTAATTTTTTTTTTTTTGTGACACTCTGTATATAACCTGGAATCCACGCACGCTGCCTGAGTTGAAAACAGTTGTAATACCAAATCCGAAAATATTAACCGGTGCTTCCCTTAAAAAAAAAAAAAAAATACTCCGCCGTTTTTTTTCGTTTTTTTTTCATTTGTTTGGAAAATGCAGATTTTATCAATAACCCTTTCTCAACTAATAGCCGAAATGTTTTATAAAAATAAAAGTCTACCGTAAAGTTATTGAATTTCTAAGTTACGCCGGCAGCGAGGGTTCCAGGAGGCGAAGTGGCTTTCTGGGCGCTAGTGGTCAAGGTTATCTTTTCACAGCTTCAAGGTTGAAAGTTCCTTTGCAGTGGGTTGCAGCCTGTGCTCCGCGGTAGATTGTAGGACCAGTGCTGAGAAAAGCTTTTTTTCTTAGCCTTGTTTTCGAGGGAGAAAAAAAAGCGCTCCCTGGCGGCAGTGGAGGCACGACAAAGTGCTTTTGCCGAGAAAACTGGTGTCACATGAAACAATCTCACTTATGCTCGGAATACTTTATAGCCACGTGCTGCGAGTTGAGCAGCGTTCTGCAGCTGGAACTAAAGTCACTGGATAGTTGGAGCAGCTTTAAAGGGGTCTGAAGTCTATTCTGAGATCGTCCTTTTGTGGTGACACCTAAATCTAGACGCTCTGAGCACCCCAACAAGCCCGAAGTCACAATCGCGCGTAGCTTATTTCTTGGTTAAAAGCGTGTTCAAAGATCGCGACACGCCCTTTTTGGGAAGAACTTTCTTCCGAGTGAAGTGGTCGACGAAGGGCGCTTGTCGGCGAGTTGCAAGTGATGGCTTCGCCCGAGGAGGAAAAGAGTCTTGTCCGAATGTGTACCTCTCAAACACTCTTCGAAACGAGTTATAATAAAATCATTCAGAATCTGCGCGTATTGTGGGGCTTTCATTGGTTCACACATTGTAGTCCGCGAGAAAAAAAGAGTCCACATGTTTTTTCTCTTGCGCTGAGATGAATAGGTGGGTTTGTAATGTAAGACTTGGTATATGCAAGAATTAACACCTTTTAAACGATATAAGATCAAAAACGACCTTTTTCAAAAATGACTTCAGTGGCCCTTTAAGATCGGCAAGCGCAGACTGAAGCCGGCGGTGACCACTACGACATCCGTCCAATGAGGAGCGCTAATAACATCGAGAAAAAACAGTGCGCTTTTTAGCACTATAGCCGACATTTTGCGCAGCCACATTTGTTGTTCACAATTGCTTTAATAATCTTTTTTTCTTTTTTCATAAACATTATATTTGTTTGGAACATCGGATCTAGCTCGCACTAGTCTCGGAGATCCACACACGCGGCCCATCTGTTAAACACGGGATGGCGAAACGTCTAAACAAAGTTCTATTTTGTGAGTTTAGACCTGACTTTCGACACACTGCTATTCGAGTCCCGTATTACACAGGTTTAGGGAGCATGTGTTGAGCTCCGTTAATATACGATAGAGCCATTGCCTGGTTTGTCAAATGGTTGACATGCGGTTTTCTCTCACAGAAGAGGGAGTGAAAACTTTTTATTTTATTATATTGCGGAGAAGTGCATTATAGGGTGGAAGGTACTTTCAAAACTATGAAAATATTAATATCGTTAAGGGAGGCATGCAAAAAACATGATTACTTTAAAAAACAAAAATCTTACATAGAATTACACTTTTCCCCATTTGCACTCGTGGATTAGTGTTTGAAGAGCGTGATTGCATTTTACTCCAACAACATATATATATATATATATATATATATATATATATATATATATATATATATATATATATATATATATATATATATATTTAGAACACTTCTTTTGAATTAAACAAGTTATGATGCATTTTTATACTTTACGCACTATTGCATCTTCAAAGGAAATATTCTTTATTTGAGTATGAATAGTGTAGCTTTATATTATACACCTTTCATTGCACCATGACGTTTAGCTTGGTGGTTGCGGAGTTGTTTTATTTGTCAATTTAGCGCGATCTTCATAAACAGCAACCTGCCATCTGGCCTACACGAGTGCAGTTTATTTCGTTCTGCACATGCCATTTTTTGGGAGAATCACAGTGCACATGTGTGAGGTCACAGCCCAGCATGCGCATGTTCGCCGCTTTGGAAGGCGAGCAAAGTACGCGCCACACGCACGAACGCTGAAAATGGCACCGACCAGAAGCACTTTTTTGGGATGGTCTATAGATATTTTGCCAATAACTTAGCACCAAGGAGCATATGCATGCAACAAAAGTAGTTATGCGCGCTGGCACCTGCACCAGTAATTTGTCTAAAAAAATCCACAGCAAATGGCACGTTCCTTCAAGTAACACGAGCGTGTGGGGTCATCTGGTACCCAGATTCCGAGCGTTCTCCGAGGTGCTTAGGTAATTTGTTAAAACATATAGAGCGTGACTCTTCGAACTTTCTTCGCCAGTGTTACTACCAGCCTTTTGATAGAAGGATAACGGATTTGCTAGCGATTTCACGAAACTAGCGAGTCGCGGCTTGAGCGTACCGACTTGCAAAAGTAACGCTTTTTTTTTTTTACCTTTTCTTATATTTTAGCACGTAGGCCAATGTCATACTTTGCACAAATAGAGATTATTATCAACTGCAGATAGCACGAACGCCCCTGTTTTCTCGCTGTTTGACGCGAGAAAGGTAAGCGTTAGCGTACCCGATGGCCGGACGCGCGCCTCGCCGCCCGCCGGCGACGTCACGTTTGGATGGTGGGGAAAACTAGGGAAAACCTGGGAAGAGCTATGTATTGGTTTTGGCAGCGAACGAAATACTGTATTACTTTTTTTTAGGGATGTCGCGAACCACCCTAGGTTCGAATTCGAAAGCTTTCGATATTTTCGAAGCGAACCGAGGTTCGCATTTGAAAAATTTCGATATTTTCGTACCGACCGAGTTTCGACTTCGAAAAATTCGCAACTTTCGATCACAGTAGAGTTTCGAATTCGAAAAGTTCGAAGCTTTCACGGTTTCTAAAATTTCGGGTTCAAATATTTCGAATATTCTTTTACTTGAGGTTCGATAAATTCGAAGATTTCGAATTTTCCTAACTTAAAAATTCGAGATATTCGAAAAATATAAATTTCTTGGAATCTGAAGTTCGAAAAATCGAAGATTTCAAATTCTTTGGAAATAAAATTCAAAAAATTCGAGCGCTTCGAATTTTTATGGACATAAAGTTCGAACAATTCGAAGACTTCGAATTTCTTTCTACATAAAGGTCAAAAAGTTTGAAAGTTTCGATTCTCCTTTAAAACTAATTAAAAAAAAACAAAAAAAAACTTCGAAGATTTTGAATTTTTTTAAGTCCAAGTTTTTAACGTTCGAAGTCCGGTTTTAATGTTCCTCCACGGTTTCAGTTTGAAATAACGTTTTCACGACTCACTGGTTTTCACGAAATCAGGTTGAGAAAAGTTAGGGTGTGTATTTAGACTCCGCGAAGTTGGTCAGGCAATTAAATGAGACCACGAGTGTCCCGGATGTGCTGGAATATTTGCCAGTGCAGAGTGGCGTGTGACCATAGATCAGTAATTTTGACCACCAGCCCGGGGGGGTTCTTTAACGTGCATTGCGCAGTAGTGATCACACGAACGCACTGTTTTACGATACTCACCCAGTTCGAAACGGCCAGGGGCAGGCAGGAGGTTGAGGCTCAGAAAAACCTTGAAGCGACCTGGCAAACTACCTCCCCACCCCTTGCACGCCGGTAGTAATCCGATCGAACGCCGCCCGAGTGACGCTGGCATATAGTAATTTAAGTTTGTAATTGTCCTGGAGGTTTATTTTCCGGGACGGAGGAAACGCCCCTAAAAAGTACAGAAGCCGACACAACTGGAGGTCGAGGAGCGTTCTACCATACAAGTGGCGTCGGAAGCGGAAAAACGGGGGGAGGGGGTGCTCTAGCCCCCTTCGCCTCCTTCCAGATTTTTCGGACTGTTAAAGAAAACAATACGGGGAAAGAGGGCGTGGTCGAGCTTATTTTAATCTGAAATTATTTATGTGTATGTATAACTACTGTCGCTCTTCACTGCATAAAAGATCGCGTAGACGCCGTAGGTGGTCATTGTCGGAAACTCGTTGTCAGAAGGCACTACTTGTCAATTGCTTAGAGGTGCCGAAGTTCAAAGCTGTGTCTTTTCGACCTCAATAACTGTGCCATTGGTAAAAAAAGATAAACATAACAATAAATGCGGGGATAAAAATCTGGAGAAAAAAAAGAGAAAGAAACTCTAAAGATCCCACCGGAAGTGTTGTATTCTTGCATATTCAGAAGCTCAGAACTTCGAAACAAGTTTCTCTACTCAATCAAATGTGTACAGGCTACAAGAAACACTTCCCAAAAACGTAAAGCAAAAAAAAAAAAAAAAATTAATGACGTGTTGAATTTGATTAATATTAGAAATCTTCCCCTGACTTAATTTATTCCTCAACGTGAAAAAACAATAATTTTAGTAAGGAACGCAGCACCGCATGTAAAAATTTGAGAGAGAAAAAAATTATGAATGTACCTCACTACTTGAATTCAAATGAAACCGTCCGCCGGTCTTTCGAAGTTCGACGAACGTCGAACTTTTACCTAAAAGTTCTAAGTTCGTCGGACTTTTGATTTTTCAGGATTCGATAGTTCGAAACTTTTCGAATTCTCACGATAAATAAGTTGGAAAGTTTGAAAACTCTCGAATTCCTTGGCGTAGGAAGTTCGAAAGTTCGAAAAGCTTCGAACTTTTAGTGCAAGAAATTCGAAAGTTTGAAAATCATCGAATTTTTTGGTCTATCAAGTTCGAAAGTTCGACAAGCATCGAATTTTGCAGTGTAATAAGTTCGAAAGTTCGAAAGGGATCGAATTTTGTTAGCGTAATAAGTTCGACGGTTCGAAAAGCGTCGAACTTTTGAGTTTAACAAGGTCGAAAATTCGAAACCTTTCGAACCTTTCGAACCGCTTGATTCAATCATCGAAACTTCGGTCGAAAAAAGTTCGCGGCATCCCTACTTTTTTTTTAAGTGACTAGAGCGAATCTAGAGGAACGAGATAGCATTTTGAAATCAGGAAGCCATATCCACATTCAGATGATGCCTTCGGATTAGGTAGCTAAAAAAATCGGCGGAGCGAAGTACAACATTTCGCGCTCTCACATTTTGTTCAACACGTCCTCTTCCATACCCTCTTCACCTTTCACTGCCTTGGTCGTATTATCCCTGGTTGCCGTTTATAAGGCGACTGGACAATTGGGGGAGGGGGGGGAGAGACTAAGATGATTATCTTTCCCGTAGAAAACCGCGAGGTCATACGTCGGTGGTAAAGTTTAGAGCTACAAGCCGACAAATTTTAAAAGTACGAACGACAGAGTCACACACGAAATGAATAGCAGATTTTGTTTTCCGCCAGCTCTGCATGATAGTCAATTTACCTCGTTTCTTCATACTGGCTACTGCAGGTCAGGAACATCGGTGCTTAGATAGAACCGAGTTGCATGGACATCTTAGAATTCTAACTTATTAGCTAATACCCTGAAGGGCACACTTGCTAAATATGTGTGGCGAGTTTAGGAGTGTGGCAGATTTAGAAATATACTTTTTCTTATAAGGTTGACCACTGATTTCAACTAGGTAGTCTTAATCCTAAATTTAGATTGGACGTAAATGTATTAAAAGATGCACCGTTTGCTGACGGCAACTCTCTGGAATGGACAAATTTCATGATCCCTCGTTGAGGTCATTCTTGAGAAAAAAGATATCTTGATTTTTCGGTTAATATCGGTTAATATCGGTTACCGGTAAATAATTTGCGGTTACGGTTACTGTTACGGTTTTACGTCATTGGCCACCCCCGCCCCCCTTGGACTTCAAATCGGTGCCTCAAAAATACGCACCGCCAAACTGCAAACACGTGCAGCGTGAGCGTGGCTCCAGTAGCTTTCCCACACGAGGAGAAAAACACGGAGGCTTTCAGATGTCCTGCCTGCATTGTGTGCTTTCGGTAGCGCTAGACCATATCATGCACTGAAAATAAGTTCGTCTCGCCAGGCGCCAAATGGGGGCACGTGCATTATGAGTCGTGCCTATGACGTCACCGCTCCGGCGTGACGTCATAGGCACGGATATGCAAAGTGACGTGACGCCTTGCCGGTTCTTGATTAGCTGAGATGCTTGCCAATTTTGTAGTGATTCAAATTTTCCCTGAAAAGCAAAAAAAAAATGTCCAACGGCCTCCGTGTTCGGACAGCCGTCCACCATACGGGAACTCGTCGCCCGGCTAGCTCAGTCGGTAGAGCACGTGACTCTTAATCTCGAGGTCGTGGGTTCAAGCCCCACGTTAAGCGACCTTTTTTTTTTCTTTTGAGACGTGAAGTTTGTTTGCGAAACAATATCCCAAGTACAGATTATATATACCCATATCATATACAGATTTGTCAAAAAATATTGCGTGACTCTTCGACCTCTCTTCGCCAGCGTAACTGCCAGGTTGTTTTTTTGTGGTTTTTTTTTTTTTTTAGTTTTTTTTATACGAAGAAAACGGATTTTCTAGTCATTTTACACAACTAGGGAGAACGATGTTTCGGTTTCGGCAGCGAACAAAATATTCCTTTTTTAATTAACTAGAATGAATCTGGGGGAACGAGATAGCATTTCGGAATCAGGAAGCCATCCGCAATGACATTATGCCTTTGGATCATGTAGCTCGAAAAATCGTAGGAGTTTCCCCGTTAAGGAGCCTCCCGGTCCCAAAATTTTTTCCGTCCGTTCGTATTTCCCGCTAAATTTAGCGGGGAAGTTGATGTTACGTACCCTGACCGGTAATTCAGTTTCCCCGCTAAATGTAGCGAAAACATTCTCGTCACGTGACCTGACGTTACTTGTTTTCCCGCTAAATTTGGCGGGGAAATTGATGTCACGTGACATAACGTCGCGTGACCTATACACCAATTCAGTTTCCCCACTAAATGTAGAGGGAAAATTGACGTTACCTGACATGAGGCTCCGTGACCTATATATAAATTGAGTTTCCTCGCTAAATTTGGCGGGAAAATTGTCGTCACATGACCAATGCGTCAAATCAATTTCCCCGCTCAAATTAATTTAAATAGTACAGATCTTTATTCCCCGAAAAACGACTGTTTAATAATGTCTTCTATACGAATTAAAACGATCGCACGTTAAAAGCTCCACTTCATGCATTACAGAATTTTAAGAATAAAAGCCGCTGCCATCTTTTTTTTTTTGATGCGAATAGCATTCTTTGGATACTTCACGCACTTTTCGTCTATGTATCTATCTATCTATCTATCTATCTGGCTATCTAACCTCCTACGCCGCGGGTCGATAAATAAATAAAAAAGACCGGCGCCGGCTGGGATTCGAACCGATGACCCTTTGATCAGCAGGCAGACGCGCTAACCACAGAGCTATGAAGGCAGTCATTCAACGCACGCGCTTTACAGCGCTGTCACAGCTACCGGTGCGCGCGCGTTCCATGCACGAGGGCTCATTCCGCTCTCGTGAGGCTGAGCACGGCCGCTAGCTCACCCTCTCCCGCGCTCGGGAGAGGGTGATGTAGCGGCCGTGCTCAGCCTCACGAGAGCGGAATGAGCCCTCGTGCATGGAACGCGCGCACCGGTAGCTGTGACAGCGCTGTAAAGCGCGTCCTATGGTAAAGATATAAACAACCGTTTAGAGTACCGTTGGTTGAGACTAGCTGAGACGCCAGAAAGTCTGGTCGGTACCATTTTGAGTGTTTGTGCGTATGGCGCGTGCTTTGCTCGCCTTCCTAAGTGACACAAACGCACGTGCTGGGCTGCGGAGATCGTGCGCACGGCTGTGAAAGTGTCAACAAATTTAGAATCGCCTCAAGAGTGGGCTGGCGTATCTAGAGTGTGCCGGCCACCTGACGAACGCGCAGCGCATAACTCCGCACCGTTTGATGCTATTCGCATTAACGTAGATAATCATTCCCAAAGGATGGGTTCTGCTGACTTTTTTTTTTTTTTTTGGGGGGGGGGGGGAGGAGGCGTTTGATACGTTTACCTGCAAGGAACGTCAATCATAGAGCCTATAAATAGGCATACGCGTCAACGTAGCGACACCTAAGCCACGTGGATGCTTACCATATTTGTTGCCAGTTGTCTGAAGCTTTACCTGAGAATGACGTCATGCTCGGCGAGGCAGGAAGTCACGTGGCACCCCAGATATCGGCTTCCGCTCGACTCTGGAAAAATCGGCAGATCGAAGATCTGGGCGCTCCGAACCGAGATCCGGAGTCGGTGCTGCTCCGAAACGACCAGCGAGAGACAGCCGGGTTAATCCCAAACGACGGACGCGCGCACCAAAAAAGTCGCTCCAGGAGCGCGCCAAAAACGACGAGTGAGATCGTTCCGAATTGTAATGGGCACCTCGCTCTGCGCAGAACACCCAAAATAAAGGCTCCCGCAAAAAAAAAAAAAAAAAATCTAGAGCCGGAGTGCTGAATCTCGAAGCGTAACTTGTTCTGTGGTTTTAATTCAATTATTTTTTTGGGAATTGCAACTGTACGCAATTTATATTTGCATCGGGTATACCTATGCAGCGTATATACTATATTCCAGTAATGCCAAACAGTGCGCAATAGTGCCGTTGCTTCTTAAGCCGCACACGATTATCGTTAAAGCCCGACGTACAAAAAGATTTTTTCGCAAGGTAGAAACATTTTTGCCCCCCCCTCCCCACCCTTCTCTTTTCGCCCTCTCCCAAACGGCGGGGGGACTCCTTTTCTGGCGGCATCTTGGGGTGGGATAAGCCGGGATAAGCTCCCGGCTTATCCAGCCCAAAGATACAGCAGCAAAAGGAGTCCCCCTTCGTCCAGATACCAGGGGCAGAGGAGGAAACGGGAAGGGTGGCGAGGAGGGTGCGGTAATTTATTTTGAATGTTAGTCTTTAAGTTGTCTTAAAGGCCGACGACCAGACTCGAGATTCTGCAAGGCAGAAGATCCTCCTCACCGTGGGGGAAGAGAAAACATGGCAACGGTAGGCAAGGTAGAAGGAGGGGGAGAGGAGAAAGGGAGGGAAAAGTGGAAAGCGCCAACTGGTCGCCGGTCTTTAAAGGCTGACCTACACTTCGCACTTTCCACTTTTGCCCGCCACCTCCTTTCCTACATCCTTTCTACGTTTTACCTTGCGCCAACCTGGCTCCTCCTCGTAGCTTAGGAGAGAGGAGTGCTAAAAGGGTTTTCTTCCCCGCAGAAAATCGAGGTTGTACGTCGGCCTTTAAAAGCATGCGAAATGTGATGGGACACTTGGATTTGAGAACAAACCGCTAGCAAACGCGCATCGCGGTGACAGCCGGATGATATTTGCCACACTATTCGTTTCGCACTTTTTGTAGACCTATTTTATTGAAAGATGAACGCTGGGCGGGAACCAACCGCGCTCCCTAGATAGGGATTTCTAGAACACGTGACTGGTAGTTCACGGACGCCTAGGAAGAGGTCCTTAGAGGCACTTTGCTGTACAAAATGGTCGCGACTGAATGTCCGAAAGTCTTCGAGATGACGAATAAATCAGATCCGGTGTGTGTACGGTGTACGGTCTGACCCGCTAGATTTAGCGGGGAAATTGTCACCCACGTGACGTCACGTGACACTGTGACGTAACGAAAAACGTTCTCCTATAAGTTTTTTTTTACACTCTTACTTCGCAATGTGCAGACCGTTCGCCTTAAAAAAAAAAGCTTTCTGCAACAATTTTTTTTATAACAGGCTCACTTTGGAATTTTGTTAACATATGTGTGCTTTCTGCCCATTCTACTTCTACAGAGATCGACTTCTGCACGCATTATTTATTTATTTATTTATTTATTTATTTATTTATTTATTTATATATACGTACTACCGGCCGCCAAAGGGCAGCCAAGTTAGGAAAGACATCGCTGAAAGATCTCAACAAAAAACACATACAAGGGTGGGGTACCACTCTACCCACAATTGGTGCACAACACCTCACTCTCTTAAAATAATCATAACACTGCACAAATTGTGGGAAAAACACGTCATTATCATTTTCCATACGATAAAAAAAAACATAACACAGTAAAAACGAAAAAAAACAGACAAGAAACAGGTACAATATTTTGAAACGAATAAGCCTGATATAAAACATTTTGGCAACTGTTTCAATAGGTCTAAAAACGAGTACACTAAACCTGAAGACCCGATTTTACCAGGGAGCGAGTTCCATTCGCGAATATTACTTGTGAAAAAGTGGCCTTTATAACAGTCTCTTCTGAATGTTTTGCTGTTTGTTTATTGTCGCTCTAGATGTATTAAAATTAAAGTAGCACTTAGATATTCTAAAATACTAGTTACCATTTATCAGATAAAAAAAAAAACTTCAGTCGACTAATTGTTTTGCGTTTCTTCAAGGAAGGAAAACCGGTCTGGACAGAAATATCTTAAGTAGTCGTATTCGTGCCATATTTGTTCTGTCTAACTTATGAATATTATATTTAGTGCGCGGGTCCCAAACAACACCGGCATACTCAAGTAAAGATTTTACAAATGTCTTATACGCATTTAGTTTTGTATTGCTCGAGTGGCCTTTCAGTCAGGTTTTTATGGTTCACAATTTATTCATTACTTTGCGAGCAATAAAGTGGACATGACTGTTCCAACGTAAATCTCACGATATTATTAGTCTCGAATTCCCAGTGGTTTGTACTCGAATACTGCGTCGATTGTGATTCCTTGAAGAGAGTAGCTGAGTTTGAACTGATACGTGTATATTTTTTCCTAGTCATTGTCCTTTGCGAACATTTATAACAGTTCTAGAAACTCCCATTATCACAATACGCACGGGTAAATGGTTCAATTGATGGTAGGGGATATATCCTTGGTGCAGGGAAGTAGCATGCAAAAACGTTTACGTTTTCGCCTTCAAATTTTGCCCTCAATCCGGTCTGGTTTTAAATCGTCTGGAGCACTAATTCTATGTAATATCACACTTCTCTAGACCGTTAACAGTGTGACCTGGCCTCCAAAAAACACAACGTCATTTTTGGTACAAAATGAAAGTATAACCTTCCAGAAGTCAAACGCACGGCATGTTCTTCGCAACTAATTTTCATTTAAAAAACAATTAATCAAATAATCTTTGAAGTCAGAACCGATGGTTTGCTTCTAAAAATAAAAGACATATTTCCGGTTGAGTTACAATATCTCAACGCCTGCAGGTACTCATGTAACTGCTAGGTTTAGAAAGCTCCCGTCGAAAAATAATAATAATAATAAAAAAACGTAGTTACGGCGGGTCTAATACCCCACGTAGACGGGCCCGAAAGTAGGACGAGGGGTAACCTCGTTTAAGTTACAAGTGGCGACTCCCAGGCCATATTGCAGCGTACAGGCAATTGCAAAAAAAGAAAATAAGAGATAAATGAGGTTGTTTTTAGTTGAAGCGACGTATTAAACTAAGGATCGTGGCAAACGTGTTTGCCACGACACTTTATTCTATGACTGCAGTACTCCAGGATCAAACAGCTGTGTCGCTTCCGGCATACCGGCGCCAGTGATATTTCAGCATTGCCACACGAGGGAGCACCGCTACATCGTCCCAGTTCTACATGTGTCCGTGAGCTCGCGTCAAGCTCATTACAGTGAAAAAGGCAAGTCGTAAAGTTTCAACCGTTTGCATAATTATAATCGCTGACAACTTAAGAAACACAGTTGCGTGGCGAGTGCTGTTACGTCAGTTAAAAGCGCCGAAGAACGAATCGTGAAGCAAGATGCCTGAAGACGATAAGCCACGCGAATATTTGGTCTCTCCCAACTATAGAGCTTACCAAATTGTGTTCTGCAGTCATCATAATTTACGATTTGTTTCTATCTCCCAACTGTCATCTACCTTCATCTTCACTTTACTTCTTGAGGTTATGCAGCGTGTTCACCCCAAAATAGTTACACACCAAAACGTCCCGTAAAAATCATGCACTTGACGTATAAAGCACTAAAGTTTCTCAAATACGTATTTTATTGGTCCAGTGAACATACTAAAATTTCATTTGTCTAGTCGCAATAAACTTAAAATGATAATTCAAAAACTGATTATTTTTCAATGATGGAGAGGCAGCGGTCGGAGGTAGATCGAACGACGGCCATGTTTGCCCTGCTTATACAGAGATGGCGCCACCAATGCCGGCAAGCGCAGGTGAGCGCAGTCGTTGGGTACGCTTGCCGTCAGCAATGCCGACGAAAATACACTTTCGCGCAGGGTGTAAGATAGACAGGTGGGGAAACGGCCCATAGAAGCCTACCGCAGCGCTGTGACCGGATT